>JAJHJA010001005.1:0-255626 GCA_021202915.1 Heliconius himera
GCGATGAATTCAAATTTGTCAGTACCTATCTAGCGGCCTTCAATTTTTTTTTATCTTTGTGCTGTATTCTGTTGACAGAGGAAAGAGTGTTAAGACACTTCGTTTCCCACTTTTCACCTAATTTCCAACTTCCAACGAACTTAACAATACATTTATTTTGTTACTAGAGTGAGAAAAAGAATACAAGTCATTTCGTTCATTAAAATTAAATGGGAATTGAACCCATAACCGTAATATTTACAATCAGATGCTGTGCTGATGTGGCACAACAGCCACTAATTTCATTTATAAGGGCTTATAAATATAACATTATTTTTTTGAAATGCGCTTAAACTAATATAATGACAAGTTACTCAGTCATCAACACCAATAACAATTTAAAAAAAAATAAATTTTTAGGAAAAAAATATGATTATATTTTTGTTTGCTTTTTGTTAAAATGTAAGATTTTAATATTTTATTGCTTCACCCTGTATTCCGCACATAGCAGGGTAGGCAGAGGAAACCTAGTCTTAAGACACTCCGTTCTCACTTTCCTCTTCATTTTGGAGGCATTGCGTGCTGAGTGGCAGAACTCTACGCCGCGCTTTGCCTCGATACCAGAGCGAAGAAATGGAAATATAAATTTAAATAAATATTTCATTTTCTCGAGTGGGGATCGAACCCAAACCAGGCGCGTTTACAGTCACGACCGGCCTCTTATAATATTTTTTAAATAAATGAAAAATTTAATTATTTAGATAAACACTTTATTATAAATTATTTTATAACACCTCAATAGTCAAAATAATGTTTAATATTAATTCTTATTTTATAATCACAATATAATACTTTTACAGTATAATACTACTATATGTTAAATAAAATAAAAATACAAACAAAAGATACTATATCACGTTAGTGTGGAAGTGGCGGAAATGATTTTTTTTTACTGATATTTTTTTTTCAGATTGAAACTTTTTCCCTCATACATCAAGATAACCAAACGGAGAGTAGTGTCCGGACACTTCATTCCTCTTTCCGCTTGCTTTTCAAGAAATTACATTTTGACTGGTGGAACTGGTCATTTCACTTTACCTTTTAGAGGAAATTTTGAAAATAATAATTTTTTCCAAGTGGGGTTTGAACCGACAACAGTCAGACATACACTGTCTAATATCTTATTAGGCGTGATTGTGCTATAGGGAATAAAAAATATTAACATTTACAGTGACGTTTCTAGCAAAATGTATACAATAAAAGTATATTGTCCTCATTCTTTAGTACTTATATCTTTAAAGTTTATAATGTATTCAAGTATTTGCCATACATAACTTAATATAAATATATAATTTGCAAAAAAAAAACAGAATATTAGATATCCCACATATGAAAATTCAAAAAACTCAAAGTTTTATATTAATAAAGCAAAATTAACAAAATTTTTAAACACAATGTTATTGATCTTTGTCAATTTTTACTTTTAAAGACATAATATATATATTGTAATAAAGCTTAATATTATCACATTAGTGTAAATATGACATTTGAATCATATAAAAGCAAATGCCACAATCCACTTTGCTTTTTTTTCAAAGAATCCAGTTATATTCAATATTTTTTTGATGTTTTTGAAAATTTAAATGTTATTTTATTTTCTAATGTAATGTATCCAATAAATAATATCCAATAAGATTGCTCGAGAGTTACAGAAACTATTACAAATACATATTTTGTTTAATTTTCCAAACCAAATGAAGATGGCTTTATTTACTTCTATATGATTCATTTATCTAAAATGTTAGTCAATCTCACTCAATTCAAACCTATTAAGGTAATTTTGTTTTAGAAACAAAAATATTACATTGAATTAATTCAGTACATTCTTTCATGAAATAAGCCTTAACAATAATAAATAAAACACTAGGCACCTTTAATACTAAATAATAAATCACGATCTAATTATAGAAAGCCAACATAAAACGCAAAAACTACGGAACTAATAGAATAAACAGAATAAAAACAATCTGTGTACATATTTTACTTCCATTCGGAAGAGTCGTGCTGCACAAAAAAATACGATAAAGATAAATATAAGACTTATATTATCTTTATTTTCATGTTGTCCAGCTTTTATAAATACTGAAGCAAAAATATGGAATGTTTATAGATAATTGCACATTTTACAAAATTAAAACGAATATTATTTTAGAAAACATAAAAATTTAATCGTAGCTCAATTGAACTCGCACTTCTTGAAATTTCATCCGAACACTAAACACTAAGCCATATATTCTTATCAACTTGAAGAACTTCCTAAAGTATTTAAGCCAGAGTCCAAGGGCGGGTTTTAAGAGACGCAGGTTCGAATCCCGCTACGTTTAAATTTAAAATTTCCAAATTATTTTTCTATCCATATTATGGAATAACATTTTAAAAATATTAAAAATATATAAAACTAACATGATTTACAGTAAAATCTTCTAAATTATTAGCAGTTTCATTATAATATCAATGTATCACTGTCATCATAATAGAAAAATAATTCCTATGCAATGTAACGTCAACTTTTGTTAAAACTATGACTACTGTTATTATTTTGCAAGAAGCTCGGCGTTTTTCCCTCCTTAACTATTCTTAAAGCTTGTAAGACCCTTGCCGTGTCCATTTCCTTTTCCGATGCCTTTTCATTATCTAAACAAATCTCCGACATTCGCGCGTTAAATTGCTCTATGGCTTTGACCCTATAGTCTATGGTCGAGGCTACAGGGTTGGCTGTCAACCATAGATATTCTAAGCACGGAAGATTACAAATATGTTGCACTTCCTCTATACTGTCTATGACATTACAGCTCAAGTCTAAACTTTCCAATGAATATAATTTAGAAAAACCCTGCAGAGATTCTATTTTGTTTTGCGATAGATCTATTTTCAATATATTTCCTATTTTCGCGTGCCAATTTTCACATGTAACGAATTTATTCATGGACAAGTTAAGTACTTGAAGATCATGAAGGCACGATATATCACAGAGCTCTGATAATTTGTTTGATGAAAGATTTAAATGTTGTAATTTAGGGACTAATTTTATTGCCCAGTCTACTTTGTTTATGTTGTTACTTGCAAAGTTTATTGTCGTTAGTTTCTTCCATATCTGCAATAAAACAAAATAACAACAATTTATATTAATGTATAGGACAGGTAAAATTGATATTAGATACACATTACATAGCATTGGATTATTATTAGTGATAACTCTTCTTCTTCTTCTTATCTTAAAGGGAAAAGAGGGGAAACCAAATAAAAAGTGGAAATTCCTATTCCTAGTAGTAACTAGAATTTTTAATTTAATATATAAATATGGACCATCCAAAGTTGCTTGTGTAAAACCGGAGAAGTTTATACTGTTAAAATATATATTATTGCCAATGGGCAAGCCCATTATTGATATTTATTACTATTATTTTGTTAAGCTTCACATTGTATCTTGCATATAGCAGCATAAACAGATGGAACTTAGCATTAAGACACTATTTTCCCCACACAATGCCCCATTTTCTATATTACATGTTATGTAACAGAGCCTAAAGCAGTGTTTTGTCTTGTTAATAATGTTACAAGAGAGAGGAAATAAAAATATTTCATACCCCAGACTGGTTGAACCCACAACCCTTTTTAAGCTGTACCATTGCACCACAATGATTTAAATGGTATTAATATTAATTAATTTTAATATTCTTCATTATTGATACAATATTATATGTATACAATAAATTGTGTTCAGATAATGTTTACATAATATAGCAATAATTAGTATGCAAATGAACTAACTACATTAGATAAAGTGAACATGTGTAACCTATTAAAATACGATGATGATACAACCTAGTTCAATATGCAGATAAAAATAATAATATTATACTTTTAAAGCCAATCCATGTATATGTATAAATTTAAGAATAATATTATTACTCAGATTTTTTAACAAAATAAAAAAAATATATCATGAATATGAAACAAGTCGTTAGTTAGAAAACAGCTTTGTTCTATTGTTTTAAGGTTCAAGTTCTAATGGACGAATGCTTAATTTAAAATGCAAATATATCCTGAGTTCGATTAGACAAAATGCAATATCCATAAATAGAATATTAAAAACTAAATGTAAAAAATAATATGAAAGCATATATTTTTTTCTTAATATCTTATGAAATATTTTTAATAATCTTAGAGATTGACACATGATATATAAATGAGAAAGGAAAATACAATTTCTCTCTGCCTACTCTGTCAAATATGAGACAAAATGTGACATAAAGAAAATACAAAAATGTTTTTTTACATACTATTGTTGCACATAAATATAGTTAAGTATAGTAAAGCCTAACTTACCACAGTGTCAGCGAGACTTGATTGGTCCTTATGTAAAACATCAACTAGCAAAAATTCATTCAAAGATACAACCCCAGCAATATGCACTGATAGACTTGTCAGTGAATCACGGAGGCTACCTGAAATTTTGAATAAATTATATATTAAATTTTTTTTATGTTCTATTTGGTCCTTATATTTATTTATATATTCCTTATATGATTTATTCATTCATATCATTTGTCCTTATATGATTCATACCAGATATTCTGTGAGATATTCTAGTTTTAAAATTATACAATATAAAGATTTTTTTTAAAAAAATATTTTGATATTGAGATGAGATTTTAGGGATATTGAATCTGAATATTAAAAATATTCACTTTAAATATATTTTTTAACAACACTTGATAACAAAATAAGCAGCCAAGATGATTTAATCTTAACTTGGGGATTTTTTTTCTTTTACTAATTACAGTTGCATTGAGATCAACAACCCAAAAAGTAGCATCTTAAATTTGGGCAGAAAGCAGAAAATAAAGTAAATATAAAAATAAAAGATAAGAGTCACTTACCAACACTTTGTATACATTGCATCGGAACACCTAAGATCTTTAAGTCTACTAATGATTTAAATGGTATCAAATCAAAGTGGAGTTCATTTGGTATAATGTTACTGCTACCAAACTTTTCATAGCTGCCTTCAATATTTAAAGAGGTAACTTGAGAACAGAAGTCTAAAATGTGACTAAAATCATACATCTGGTCTAGTTTCTCTGTCGGTGGACATGCCATTTTGAACCTTTCACTAATGGCATGTAACTAAAATAAGAAACAATACAATATAAGTTTATAGTAACAATTAATTTAAAATAAATTATGTAAAAAATTTCATTAAACCATATTGTATAAGTATGAGTCATTATAAAGCAAATTTAACCTTGATAAAAATTAAATAAAAGTATTGTACATATGTTTCTCTTTTAAAATAAAATATTTAATTTATATTGTAATGCATACCTGTAGTAAGTTAAATTTATGTGATTTTTCATTTTCTAACAATTTATCACCTTCCCAAAATAGCTTTTTGGCTAAATCTTGTAATAGGAAAAATATATCATATAAATGAAAATTTAAAAAGTGAGCAAATTCCGAAGGCATCGTAAGCAGTAAGTATTTAAAAACATTTTTTAAGTATTCATTTAAAGCTTCACGTCTTTGTTCCACAAACTTCGGTGTTTTATTGCGAATAACTTTTTTAGGGGGTAACAAGTCCTTAGCCACTCCATGGTCTCCGACTAGCTTTTCGTGGAGTTCTACAAAATCACTGTAGCGATGAAACACGTTCCACTGCACAGGCCCAACTTTAACAACGATTTTATAAAACGTAACATTATCCTTGGTGTTCGCATCGACTATATTTACAGAACTATCATTGCGATAAGTTACAAAGGACGACATTTTATTTGTCCTTCAATGATAATAAAACAAAGTAATTTTTCAACGACGCATTTCATAATCGCACAGCGGAAATCAACCGAGAAGACTTATTACAGTTCGTGATTAGGTCAGAAATAGCGAATAACGGGCACTACGTCTTCGTTCTTGAGCAGCGAGCTCAAAAGTCGACATGTTAACGTGACACTGACAGTGACGTCCAAATAGACAGTTCTGAAATCGAACATTATAGTACGGTTGATAAGTCGTGGCCGCCCTAAATTTTCCTATTGGAAACAAAATGGCCAAGAGTGAGAAAGAGGCGGTGGCACAGCGGCACAAGGGTGTCACTGTAACGCGACGGTTGCGTATTCGTTTCCAACTCGAGAGAATGAATTATTATTTCTTAATATTTTAACTTCTTCGCTTAAGCTCTAAGGCAAAAGCCCGGCGTTGAATTCAGTGCCTTGTAAAATTCGTTCCTTAACACTAGGATCCCCTTTTTCTACCTTGCTGTATGCTGGATACAGCGTGAAGATGACATATTTTTAATTTTAAAAAAGTTAATCCTAAAATCCTTTCCTCTTTTCCGTTATGCATTCTATAGAATATTCATACAATTTAATTTATCATATGTTTTTTATTATATAGTATAAACCATAATTATTTATTGAATTTTACTTTTTATTTTAACAACTCTATAAGATATTTTCAGAACTAAAATAACAGGAAACATTATAAAAAAACATTTATTCATTTGATAAAATAGGAAATTCTGCTTGTGAATTGAATAATAGGTAAATTGTGATAGATTTAACAACCGTACAGAAATTGTGGGGTGGCGATATTATGAGATTTTTTTAAATAAATGCGGCAGTATTTCATACTTTGTCAACATCATCATTTATCAAATCCCAACCCGACTGACGGCCACAGGCCGAGGTTCGAGTCCTGCAGCGGACGTCCTTGCCGCCCTCGACGTCCTCTCAAGCAGCTACGAAGTGCCTGCAAATTTTCAGGGACAGTGTACCCTCTTCCCTAAGAAAATAGGGCTTACAGCATTAACTGCAAGTTCGGAAAATCATCATTCATGTAGTAGCTACCTTCCTTCACGTTCTTTCGTCTGTCAGTTGGATAATACATTCAAATGCTACATAAGAGCATAAATGAGCACGAAAAATTTTTCTTATTCTATAATTATGTGCCTCTCCATTATTATATTTACCCGAACATGAAAATTGGTAAATTATTTTATTATGTGTTTCCTAGATACCAGTTCTTTTTCCTATCCTAAAAAAAAAGGGAAAA
Organism: Heliconius himera; assembly: GCA_021202915.1. Lineage (NCBI taxonomy): Eukaryota > Metazoa > Arthropoda > Insecta > Lepidoptera > Nymphalidae > Heliconius > Heliconius himera. The sequence goes on from JAJHJA010001005.1 coordinate 7,093, forward strand.
CAGAACAGCTTCACTCTGTATCCCGCACACAACAGGATAGGCAGAGAGTTAAGAAACTTTGATCTCCATTTTTCGCCGATTAAATATTTCATTTCTTTGAGTGGGGATCGAACCCACAACCAATCTAATCAGTCGTCAATTTTAAGGCTACTCAAATCATAATTTTGAGTAGCCTTAAAATTGTTTAGTTCGAGTGTTTTTGTTCAGATAGTAATTCTTCAGATTTAATTGCATTTCCGAATTATCAGTCATTCGCAATTAACCAATTTGAATTCGTAGTTTACTAAAGGTTACGAGAAATAAAAGAGTAACACTAATAATATTCACAACTTTATTTAAGTATATGAAATATAATAAAATAAATTATAATACAATTTCTTTTAATTGTGCAAATAATTTTCTCATATGAGTAATATGCAGAATTGACTATAGGTTCGTTATGTGGACACCAGTCACAACTTTGCTTAAAATCTTGGCAAGTAAATTCAGTGGTAATTGTTTGTATAATCATATAAAAAGCTAATCAAGATATAAACATGAAATATTGTAGAAAAATAGTAATTTGCAAAGACATTTTTCTTGTATGAAAGCATTATAAAATAATAAAATGAAAATTGTATATTGTAAAATAATGTTAATGATTCAAATATAAAACGTAACAAAAAAGTATTCCAAATTAGTCATTTAAAAATCTAAATCAATTAATCCAAATCGTATTATACATAAAATATTGTTTTTTATACCAAAAAAAAAATGATATTAATTTCAAATAATTTCATCCAATGGACGGATAAGGACGTTAATTTTATCGTTAAAGATATGATTTTTTTAGTTTTATTAAAAGTTTAAAAAAACAAAACAGGTCACAGATAATGCAAATCATTTATAAAATAATATAATTAACTTAAAACAATAATCGTTGCACGAGCATAACAACATTTGATTTCAAAATTAAAATTATTACTAAATCAATATTTTAAGTCGACGATTAAAACAAAAATCTAATCAAAATTAACACAGCATTTTGCCGTTCTGCTAAAATAATAGATTGTTCTAGTAAAATAGAAATTAATGCGAGTTTTAGTATTAAAATTCAAATTAAAAATAATGTTAGTTTATTATTGTTAGGCCATTCGCCAAATTCTAAAATGAGATACATATTTTATATAATAAAGTGTACTCTATATAACGTCACGTTATGAAAACCTTTTATTTGGCTTGCCGTGTTAGTATAAGTGTTAGTGTATGTGAAATCTTGCAAGCTCATTTTGACTCGCTTCTCAATTCAGATTAAGATTTCAGTTCTGATGACAATGTAATTATTTATAATCTATATTGTTGCTAATACAAAATGGCCGCTGCAAGAAAATGGCGGATTACAAATTTTTGCACAACTCACCTAATATAGGTATGAAATGAAACGAGTTGATTTGTAAAATACTATATACAGTGAAAATCATCTAGAAAAAAGTTATGTTTTTAAAAATGTTTTATTTAGATTCGCGTGTTTTAGAAATTTTGCAACGTATTTAAGGCAACGTGGCTATAACTTAAAATAACGACCAAAAACCAAAAACTCAAAAGTCCACTTTATGAGTAGCAAAAATATTAAGAATCAGAATTTCGGTTTCCATATTTTGATTACTTTGCAGTTTAAAAGTATATAATATTACAGTTTGGTATTTGTTAAATCAGAATAATTAATCATAATGATTTTTCTTAATTTATTTAACAACTTTTTATAGAAAGATACACGACATACACGACCATACACGATATGAACGCTTATAGCGTTCATTACACAGATTTTCATTATATAGAGTGTCGTTATATAAAGTTTACACTATATTTTAAATTTAATAAAATTAAGAAGTTCCATAATCCTTTGTCTATTCCTAAGAGCATTCGTTAACGACTCTAAACAGTGTAAAAACCGTCATCTTACTTAAAAAACTTTTATTAAAAAATAGTTTAAATTTATATAATATATATGTATATAATAAATAATAATCCAATTATAGTTTTGAACATTAAAAATCACAGTTCAAAATTACGTTCATGGCATTCGATGATTAAAAATTATAATTGCATCACTTACTATATTACTTATTATTATATAAAGTTATATTCTTAAAAATTAAGTATGTGATTTAGTTATACCTAAGGCATCTAAGACTATTTTATTAAAGAAAAAAAAACCAAATGATTAATATAATATGTAAACAATTTATATGTTTAGGTTTACTTAAAATCATTAAAAATGTTTATGCCTTTTAATATAATAATTGTACATAAAATTATTTTACAAATAATAAAATCGTAGGATGGAGGAACATAAAAATATAAAACAATGCTATTATAAGGATTTTTTGTTAAATATTACAATTTTTATAATAATATTTGCGAAAGAAAAAGTAGGCAAACAATTCATTGTTGATAAGATAATTTTCAATAAATTACATTGAAAAATCATCTTCACACTGTATCCCGCACACAGCAGGGGTAGGCTGTAGGGGTAGTAGTGGGAACATAGTGTTAAGACACTCCGTTCTCCAATTTCCACCGAATTCTGGAGGCATTCCGTGTTGAGTGGCGAAACTTAATGCCAAGCTTTGTCTCCACACCAGAGCAAAGAAATAAAAATATAAATTTAAATATATATTTAAGTAACCATCCTCCCCTTTCTTAGTCACACATATTTGTTTCTGCGCCACCAGTCTCAAACTACATTGGATAATTAAAAAAAAAATTAATAACTGAAAAAAAAACTATTTACATTTTAAAATGTTCACTAACAAATCTAACGCTAATTGCGTTTATACATTTGTTTATTTAATCTTAAGAAAAAATGTTTAAAACTACAAATAATCTATACATAAGGCATTACACTAAAGTGTAAAAACACATATTTTATTGCCACATTAAAAACCTTGACACGTTTGACAATCACTATATGTACAGATTAAGGCATAAGACAAAAGTGTCAAATATGACATTTATTTTTTTTAAATTGCCCTCAGAGGAGCTGACTATTATGATTGGACATAATGCCACAATTCGTATATATGTTGTTATTGTTTTTATAATTATCTGTGGAGATTAAGGCGTGTTCACACAATCACCATAATATATTAACACATTAAGACATCATACAAAAGTGTCAGATATGACGTTATTTTTTTTCAATTTGCCATCAGTGGCACTGGCTAACAGTCATAATGCCACAGTTCGTATGTAAGTGTCGTTTTCGTAGTTATCTGTGGAGAGTCGTAGAGCTTGTTCTTCGCAGAGCGCGGATAGTTCTTTAAGCCATTCGTCTAAAAGAACGGCGTTAAGAACCGAACGCAGAGTGATAGATTGGTTCCAATATGCTTCTTGTGTGAATATGGGACGTCTTTGTGAAGGGGAGTTGTAAGCTGAATTTTGTAGGCTGTGCGAGTTTTGCTGCGATGGTGACACTGTAAAATATATAATTAAATCATTTTTTTTCACTCTATGCTGTATTTCTTATGTAGCAGGGAAGAAGGGGCCTAGTGTTAGGACACTTCCTCTCTTTATATCTACAATAATATGAACCATTTAGCAAAATCTTAGTATATTGTTCTTTCTGTTTTCGGTTCGATACAAAAATAATAAATAATATGTATTTTAATTTAGTAACACCGCAGTGAAGATTTAATCCACGACTACTGGACTTAGCTAATAAATTCATATTAATCAATAATAATAGCAGAGTCCAACTGTCGCGCAATGCCCGACTGTAAACGAGATATTTGTGGGTTTGATCCCCAGTTAGGGAACGAATTATCTTCATTTCCTCATTTTGGTAACAAGGCAAAGGGCGGCGTTGTATTCCGTCACTGAACAGTTTCGAATATTAGGTAGAACTCCTCTAGTCCCTCTCCTGTCCAGCCTCTCCTCTCTTAAAGTTTATATAGTGCAGAATGCTAATATTTCTTTTTTATTAATACATAAAAAAATTAATATTAATTAATATTCTTTTGAATCCGAGTACTATGAAAGAGAAACATAATATTAATAATACTTACACGAAGTCTTTCTGTTGAACATATTAGAGAGGCTCGATGAGAAGCTTCGTCTTTTATTCTCTACTCTACGGAAAGGCGAGTCGTCTGTGGCTGATGAATTCGATCTAGCCTTATCTAAATATAAGTTAAAAGATAAATCTTTTATTTTCAGAACAAATTGTATAAAAAATACATTATTCATACATTATTATCAGTAAAATGTAGACATAATATAATTATTATATGTAAGAAATATTCATGAATATTTCTGTGTGTATACGATGTATACTCGACTCAACACGCAATACCTCCAAAATTAGGCGGAAAGTGGGGAACGGAAGTGTCCTAATGGGAACAGAGTGTTTTAATACTATTTTCTCTCTGCCTACTCTGTTATGTGCAGGATAAAGAGTGAAACTAAAACAGCACTCACTCTCATCTGTAGTTTGAACACGGTGTTTGACAAGCGTCATTTCCCTTTGTATGAGGAATACGCGCGCCTTGTCGACTAATTCGTTGCAATTCTCCAAACCATCTGTTAGCTCATCTATTTCTTGTTTTAATCTGCTTAGAATCTGAAAATAAAAGAAGAATGTGATTAAAAAAATACAGTGCGACCGACGAATCGTGACTCCCATAATAACTTTATTTCAGTTTCGTATTCGGGAAGAAAATAATCAAAATTAAGAAGCAGCCACAATTCGTAGATCGTATTTGTGATCTATTAATAGTTCTTATGAATGTATGTGTATTAGTTTTTAATTATATATTTTTCTATTATACGTTGTATAAACAACTATGATGTAATATTATGTTATTTACATTGTTGAAGCGGTACAGCAGCAATGGTTGCTGTTTGATTTCCACTTGGGAGAATGAATTATTTTTAATTCCTTGCTCTAATAACAAAACAACGCACGGCGTTAAATTCCACCACTTAACACGTCTCAAAAATTGGACAATGCGTGGGGAACAGAGTATCTTAACACTAAATTCCTTCTCCCTATACTGTTGTATACGGGAAATATTTTTTATTTTTTTTATAAAACCTTTGTATAAATGTTGGAATAAATTGAAGGCCAAATAATCAAGTAACGATTTTATATGTAATTGTTGTAAACTTGAACTCGTAAACATCTGTGGGCACCATAGCTCGGCTGTCTGTTTGTCCAACTCAATGGACTGAGAATTGAATCCACACATCCTTCGCATTACAAAGGCAAAATATTTTCAATTCCCCGCTTTGGTAAAACAAAACGTAGCGTTAAGTTACACGCAATATCTCCAATTCGGGAACTTAAAAAGAAAAAAAAACTAACCCGAAACAGCGAAGGCACGTTCGGTTGCAACACAGAGTCGGGACAAAGTAAGAACGCCGTCAGTACAGGAGTGGGCATGGCCGCCATCTTGCTGAGCACACTCGACACGCGACATGTCGTCGCTACATCGGATTCTAGGAAATTCGCCGTCTTCTTGAGTAGACTGAGGAGAAGTGGGCCTGGAAAAATTCATTTCAATATATTTGTGCTATGTGCTATTAAATATAATAAATATGTTTAAAATATTTATTGCGGAAGAGGCACAGCATATAATATTTACTTCAGAAATATTATAAATGCAAAATAAATGAAAGCAAAATAATGTAACAAATTATTAGCTTCACGCTGTATTCCGCGTATAGGGTAGGCAGAGGGAACCTAGTGTTAAGACACTCCGTTCCCCACATTATGGCGATTCTGGAGGCATTGCGTGTTGAGTGGCAGAGAGTGCCAGAGTTAAGAAATGGAAATATAAATTTAAGTAAATATTTCATCTCCTCGAGTGGGATCGAACCCACAACCAGTCGGTTTTACAGTCAGACTTTGTGTCGCTGCGTCATGACTGGCCTCAAATCAAATCAAAAAACAAATTATCATAATAACAAAAAAAAATACCGATAATTGATTCAGCGCTGACTCGCCAACTCCTCAATCCAGATACTTCATCGTAATCCTTCACATCCTGTATAAGATTGCTCTTAAGAAACCGTTTTCTAAACGAATCCTCCGCATATCCTTCGTCCTCGTTATCATCTAATCTATACCTAAAGCTGTCGTAACCACTACTTTCACCAACAGATGTTAAACTATCATGGTTATCATTATCAAATTTACTGCTGACATCAGTTAAAAATGTTAAATTTAACTCTTTCCCTTCAGTTTTACTTCGACATTGCGTCTCTATTTTACTATTATCACATATTTCATTCAAAGAACTTAAGCTATTTTGCTCCTTATCAGAATCGCTTTTCATTTCATCGTTCACTTTAATTTGCTTTTCTAGAATCTTAGTATCTTCGTTTAGAGAACTTAAGCTGTGTTGTTCTTTTTCTGAGGTATCGCTGGTCTTTAAGGTGTTATAGCCACTTGTACATAACGATACAAAGCTGTCTTGTCTTAGAGGTAGTGTATCCATCTCTTTTGTTTCCTTTGTGGAATTGTTGTTTGCCTCTCTTTTCGGCATTGCGTCGTATTTGAAGCTCCAATTAGCACAAGCTATAGTTCGGGATACTACTTCGTATCGAGCGTCGCAGAGGTACGCGTGGTAATTGTGGTATAATGTTTCGTTTGGATTCTGAAAGTTAAAAAAATATTTATAAGAATCTTGTTATTTGAATAATAGCATTCTTTTATTATAAACAAAATTTTTGTTTTGTTATAAATTGTATTAATAAACATTGCTCTGTTTTCAGTTTTTTTTGTAACATTTTGTTTTAAAATAAATATTTAAAACAATATACATAGGTAATGTTATCAGGCCGGTCGTGGCGCAGCGGCACAAAGTGTGACTGTAAAACCGACTGGTTGTGGGTTCGATCCCCACTCGAGGAGATGAAATATTTACTTAAATTTATATTTCCATTTCTTCGCTCTGGTGTCGAGGTAAAGAGCGGCGTTGAGTCCTGCCACTTAACACGCAATGCCTCCAGAATTCGGCAAAAAGTGGGGAACGGAGTGTCCTTCACTAGGTACCCTCTGCCTACCCTGCTATGTGCGGGATACAGCGTGAAGCTGATTTATTTATTTATTTTTTTTATGTTATCAACCACTGGTCTGAAAGTTAAATAGTTATAGTAATTTTCTGTATTTATCGAAATCAGTCAGTTTTGAAAAATTTAAGAGAATTTAATAAAAACAATATTTTTCTCTACACTCCCAAGATACAAGATTAATAAAGATAAAAATAATACTTACCCCATAATCAAAATTAACTTCATGGACTAGATTGCTCATGGCTATATCACCGTGGACCCCATTAACCCGTCTATTATCATCATCTCTCCTAAAATCTAACACTCTCCGACCGCTGAGTGCTAATTCGTCCACCCATTTCTTAGTTTTATCTACCGATCTCATACAACATTTTGGACTTAGGCCTAATAGTGATATCGCAGCTTCTTTATAAGGGTAGGGATCGGATAAGTTATTTCTGTATACAGCCATCAAATGGTTGCCGTTTATAAGGTATTTGTATATCAGTTCTATCATGACATCTTCGCAGTTCAGATCGATCAAGGTTTCCATTAGGCATAGAGTAACGAGCGAGAGCTGGAAACAGAATGTCAAAATTACAACCATAAAAAAGTTTATTGTTAATTTTTTATATTATATGTATACTAAAAAAATATTGCTTTTTTTTTATTTAAAATTTTTAATTTTATAAATAAAACTGTATGTAGTTCTACATTTAAAGTAAGATTATCATTGCTGTGATTATTAGTCATAGTTTTATCGCTTATTAAAAAAATGTTTTAAAAAATACGGCATTAAACATAGACATTTGTCTATTGTCAGCCGTCATGCATCGTAGTAGCACATTACAAAGCGCTTGACTGTAAATGCGACGGTCGTGGGTTAGATTCCCACTTAAGGATGTGAATTATTTTACTCCTCTAGTAATTTTGGATTTCCGGTAAGGTTCGGCGGAAAGTGGGAATCGGTGTGTCTTGTAAACACTAGTTTCTCACTATCTATTTACCCTGCTATATGCGTGATATAGCGTGAAGCATAAAACAAAACCTTATCGTTTTAAAAATCAACATTGGTATTGATTTTAGATGAATTATGGTTATTAGGTATATACATAATATTTATATTTAGACATATCATTAAAACAGTGTCATCACTGTTTAGAAGGTGTCGAGAGGCAAGGGACAAACGATAATTGTGGATTCGATTCACACTCTGGGTAAATAAATTAATAATATTTTTTGTTTTCCAAACTATGGTAAAACAAAACGGTTGTTGTGTTCCGACCCTCAACGCCTTAACAATAGGTTCCCTCTGCCTACCCTGCTTTGTGCGGGATACAGCGTGAAGCTGATTACCAATAAAATACTTACATGATTATTCCCTTCCAGCCTCCCTAGCAGTACATCAATAACTTTAACGCCGTCATATTCGTAGGTAAACAAAAAGTGTAGAATCACTTTTAAAAGTCCCCCTGACGTCACGCACCGCAACAAAAGCTCCAAATACGCCATCGCCGTCGCTTGTTCCATACATTCATTCTGTAAATTTTCCGCTCTTTTCTATCGTTCCACGAGTAGATTGGCGGTCGAGTGACAGTTATTTGGAATTGGATTATATTGAAACAAAGGAGGGTTTATTTGACAAAAAAAAACGTAATTAAATAAAGGAATATTAGTTAAAAAAAAAAATGTAATTAAATAACTGAATATTGTTAGTTTTAGGCTATATTTTAAGGTTATTTGGCGAAGCTGGTGCTTGGTTACATAATTATGCACAAACGAGTGATGGTTAGTCTTATGTATTTAGGTATACAAACATTTAACAAATTATATTTTTGGGGTTCAAAATAGTAATATTGCTAATAATAATTAAAAAAAAAAACTCTCACACTTTATGGGTTTCTGAAAACGGAGCGAAATAAAAAGCGAAAATGGCACAAAATAATAGGGAACTATGGGATGATAGAAGGCGAAAGGTCACAGGTACTACACACTGTCACTGAACCGTGAACCTGGCGTGACAGATCCATGTAAAAAAATGTGAAATCTTTTTATAAGCTAAAACTAATAAAATAAATTCAAATTCACTTTTTACTTTAAATAAATATTATGTAACATAATATATAGTAAATTCGCTTCGACTTTTAAACTTTAGTCACTTTTAGAAATACCTCATTCATATTACATTATAAAAACCGAAATTCGTTACAAAAAGATTTCACATCATGTCCATTACCACATGTCACATGTGTCACGAAACCCATGACTGTCATTTTATAAAAAAATATAATATTACAAATAATTATATTTTTTCCATCCTATATTGTGATGAATATCTGAATAAACATACATATATAAATAAAAAGAAAAAATTGTCTTGAACAAGATTCGAACCCATTAACAGTCAGAATTAATATATATTAGAACTAGACTATACTAATATATATCTGCTCAGAATATCTTTTTTTTTCTGTACAAGGCAATAAAAATTTTCGACTATATATTTTACATACATACATAATCAATACATCAAAATATAGTTTTAGTTAATTTGTAAAACATGCAAAGTTGATACAAGAATTAGGCATTTGTAATTTCGATTAAAATATAAATTTGGTTAATAATAATTACTGTAAATCAGAGAATGTTCTCATTCCTTATATATATATTTACATTAAAAAAAACATATACAGTATAATAATTTAATTAAATATACAATTTTGGTAGTCAGTCAATATTTAGAAATTCCACACTTTAAAAAACACCCACATGCACTCAAAAAAACACAAATATGTAATGGAAACCATTAAGCCCATACAAAAATATAGAAATTGGTATCATAAAAAAATTATAATTACAAAATAATTTTCTAATACAAATTTCTACTGATTATAAAAAAATCTTTCATCCGACTTGTAACAACAAAATCAAAATCATAGTCTTTTTTTTAAATATTTTTAAGATTTTAAATGTCCAATGGGACTATTTTAATATTTCGAAACGAAGAAAGTGTAATGTTTTCAAACTATATTTAAAAATAATTGATATGATTTCAATTTCTATATATGCCGTAAATGTGTACATTTTAAATATATAAATAGTAGTAGATACCCTTTCCTAATTACAGTACGGTCGATATGTTGTGGCCCCATTGATGTTAGGATTTTTAAATTCTATTTAAAAAAAATCTACTTCACGCTGTTCATACGTACATTCGCATGGTATGGTCGGAAAGCAAATAATCAAAACTAATAAAGAATCCTAATAAACAAATTTGCGCAGTCATTTACAGCTAAGGTCAAAGTGGTCACGACTTGTCGACCGTACTGTATATAGAGTTTATAAAATTACCTGTAACAACGCCGGTCCCATCACTGGTACTAAGAAGCCTTGATAGAGTAGATCTAACAAATGTTTTCTGATGGACGGATGCGCTACCTGTTTTAAATGAAAAATAAATAATTATAAAACAAAGTTGTAAAAAGGTATAGAAGTTTGTGAAAGGTTAAAGGTATCTATAAAATTGTAAAAGTTATATAATAAAACATAGGAGAAAAATCTATCTATTTATCATTTGTCTGTGCGTTTGTGCGTGCGTTGAACGGAAACAGTTATATCAATACGGGATTTGAAGCGGAGTGTTTTCACACTACGTTGCTTATGGCACCTGCTTATGCGTGTACAAATTATAACAAAGTTTTTATTGAATATAATAAAAACATTGACTTTTAACGTTTTCTTCTAATTTAAATGAAGCTCTAAAGCCGCATTAATTTCGTAAGCTAATTTTATATATTTTTGACTCGCCTTCCTGTGACCGAAACGTAAGGTTATAAAAATTTATAAAGTACTTAATAGAAAACGTATAAAAATTTTAGCGTAACAAGATAATATTTTTATACATTTTCTAAAACAGTATTTTTCTTTTCAACGTGTGGAATAACATTTTAAAATTAACAATTTTTAATATTAAAAAAAATATATAAAAACGGTATTCGAACCTGCGCCACGGCGTTGCAAAACTCTAAGGAGTCAATGAACAGGGTGAGCTTGTGCACGCGGTTGACGTCGTCGGGCGCGAGGCGCGCCGCCGCCAGCGCGCGCGGCAGCAGCGAGTACAGCCCGCTCAGACCTGCCACGTGTTATTCTAATTACCTTACATATTATAGAAACTCGACTAACCGGATTAATTGCTGACGTTAAGCACTCGGATTTTCGAAAATCCCGATAATTGAATGTATGAAGAAAAGAGATTTTTGTACATATTGATAACTTAACTTAGCTTCACGCTTTATCGCACCTCTTTTACCTCGTTCACTTTCATCAACTACTTTATAGATACCCTCGGGGGGTCCAAAAATAAATTGATACCTTAAGTGCTATATAAGCGCCCCCTCGCTTCGGTATCGCATGTGATCTCAAATCAAAGTGATCTTATCTTAAGTCTATTGCATTGTATACAATATAAGATGTCAATTCGTTTGTTTCCTAAGATGTGATATAAATCGCCCTACAAGGCATTAACTTAATATCATGGCGGCTTACTGTATTTCGTAGTTTTATGTTTTCCTAATAATTATTAAAGCTGCACTTATAAGATTAATGCTTGTTTTGTAACCTATTAAAGTGTTTCATTAATTAAACACATAATTTAATTGACGTATTAGGTTTAATCATGTCTATTAAAAAAATCTCTAATACAGTTTTATAACAGAAACAGTCAAAAAACTACCAAAATTTTCTATTTCTACTAATTCGTATTCTTACTATTTTCTACCATCTTACCAGTAACCAATAAAGGGTGAACGTTTCCCGCCAACTAACATCATGCTAGTGCTTAGCGAGAATACATTTTTATTTTACCCTAAAATATCTGTAATACACTAAAATAATAACAACAATGTAGTGCTTTACTTTTAAATATAGTTAGTTTCAAACTCAGGCCATAACTCATTCTCGCCACAAAACTCACGGTATCTTTAATTTCTACTATTTTCTACTATCAACCACTTTCTACCATCTACCATTTTCTACCAACTCACCAGTAGCCAATATAGGACAAGCGTTTCCCGCTAACAGACAATGTGCGAGCGGAGGACATTTCGCCGACATTTTGGCACATAATAAAAACGCATCCCTCGCCACTGAACCGGCGGAGCCTTCCCTATGCACCGACGATAGTAAGAGACGTCCAATGATGAATCTGTAAATAAAAATCGTTATATTTTATTATACAGAGATAGATTTTAAAAGCTATAAAAAACTATTCAAATAAAAAACTGAGTATTTAGACACTAGTTCCTTAATACTAAGACAATAGTTCCTAAATACTCATGTTTCTATAATTTGTTATGAAGTAAAATCCGTAAAACTGTAAAAAAATCATTTGACGCAATCACGGTATCGTATAGATTTTAAAATTTTGTAGTTTTGTAATACATATATACATACCACCCATATTACTTATATATTATAGCTTCTTTTATAGTATTTAATTATCCATACCTATATTATAAATTCGAAAGTAACTCTGTCTGTCTGTCTGTTACGCAATCAGGGCCAAACCGCTAATTCAATTGTGATAAAATACTCATAAAGAGATACTTAAGGGTCTTCGGATGAACATAGGTTACTTTTATTTCTCATATTTGTAATATTGTCGATATATACCAATATATTAAAATACTTTTTAGTTTGACAGGCAATTTATTCCGCCATGTTAATAACAACCGACCGTTGCTAAGCAACGGTTTGCAAAGTTTGTTTGTTATAAGAAAACGTCACCCAAAATGAGCTTAACGCATACATGGCGTGCGCTGACTCAACCTTATGAGATACATAAAAACAATGTTTTACAAAAATATTGTTCTTTAATGTTTAAAAAAGTCCGCTATACATATACCATGTTTATTTCTGAAGGTTAAGCAAAAGTAATCGTTTTAATTAATTTATATTTATCGGGTTTTTGCTGTATGTATTTTCTATAATTTATATTGGTCCTTATGAAAATGAATATAATAGTCACTTTTAACATTTCATCTGGATTGAAATTATAGTTTACTGTATAACATTCTAATAAATAATTAAGGAGATGTCACTAATTCGAAATGACCTAGCCTACGAGCGGCATAGTATGACCGGCAGCGGCATAATATTATTTAAGTACTTATTATTTAGGAAAGAATTGTTGGTTATTTCATCTTGGATGGTTATCTATTGCGTTGTTATACACTTAATAAAATATGGTTTTAGTTTTTTGGCATTTTATTTGATATTGCTCGCAAAACTTATCATATTTAATGTAGAAAGGACTTTAGTTAGGTGTTTCATTTTTCAAATCATCTTTCAAAACGTGTAAAAAGATTTTTCCCGGTTAAATCAGTAAAATCGATCACTGAAAGTCCAATAAAAATCAGTTCAGTTATTATGGACATTAGCTCGGGGAAATAGAAAGACAGACAGAGACAAAAAATATAATATTTTTTATTTGTATTTAAGTATTATGTAAATAACCACATGCACTTGCAAAAAACATAGCACAACACATTTAATTTTAATTCTTTTAAATATTTATTTTACTTCGATGATATTGATAATGTAGCTGGTTTTGTTTAATTTTTTTTTATAAATATTTTAATATGATTACGTTTACTTATAATTTTTTTTATTCAAATTAGATATTTTCAAAAACAATTTCATAAATATATCTAATAAGCATTCGTATAGTTCAAGCGGGCGAAGCCGCGTCCGGGTCCGCTAGTAGTTTGCAAAATATACTCACTCAGCCTGTGAACCATTTTTAGTTTCCGTCATCAGAAAGAATAGATCAATGAACCTCATGTTTTGCATTAAAACAACACATAATTGATTTAGCACTGCAACTAGTTGACCTGGAACGGTAATTATATTATAATTAATAATTACTTAAATATTAATATCTATACAATCTAACTATATATATTTTTTTCAGCTTCACGCTGTATCCCGCACACAGCAGGGTAGGCAGAGGGAACCTAGTTTTAAAACACCAGGTACTTATATTACGAGTTACAAAAATAGAGACAAGTTTTTATAAAATGAAAATAATAAAATAATGGAAAATTAAATAAATATAAAATTACAAAGCAATGTTTTCAATTTTAATATAAATGAAAACAGTACCTTAGTAACATTAATATTTATCATTGAATTAAATATAGTGTCAAAGAATTAATATTGTTGTGATCTCCAAATCGATCAGACGTATTATATAGTTTTAATTTAAATTAGTATTTTATTTTTAAAAAAGTAAATTCTCAATTAGAAAGTTTAACTGGCTAACTTAGTAGAATCCAAAGGAAATCTAGTGTTAAGACACTCCGTTCGAAGCTTTATGCATGTTTTTTTAGATTAAAGAATTATATCTTAAGTGAGTAGTGTAATATACGGTAAATTAAGTCTTACTTTCTAGATTCGCTGGCGGTATCTGATTTCTGAATCCTTGTAAAAGTTTTAACAGCGGCCGTAAAAATGGCTCCGCCGCTATCACCTGTAAAGTAAACAAAAACTAAAAAAAAAAATATAAAAATATAATAATAACAACATTGTAGCGCTTTACTTTTAAATATGGTTCTAGTTTCAAACTCAGGCCAGTATTTTTATTTAGAAGAATATAAAGAATAGCAATCTATCTCATGCACAATGAAGAAAAGATAAAAAAAAGAACAAGAAATGTTCTTACAAAGTTTTCTTTCTCTTTAAAACATAGCGTAATTAAATGTTATTAAATAATATTATTAACGGAAACCTTATACGTGACGGTACCGAACATTCAAATTATAAAAATATATAAGACACACTGATATAGCTACTTTAATATTATTTTTTTATGGAAAAGGACATGGCAAACGAGCGTTCGGGTCACCTGATGGTAAATGATTACCGCCGCCCACGACCCCGTGCAGCACCAGAGGAGCTACAGGTGCGTTGCCGGCCGACAAGGTGGGTTGGGCGCCGGAGCCCGGCATTACCTGATGCGAAACGCAGTGGCATAGAGCCACTACTTCACGCCAGTTTTAAATGCCGGGGGTGGTAATGATCCGGTCGAGTCTGCCCATGCGTGTTGCCATTGCTGGTGACGTGACTCTACCACACGTACTTTATTCGCCTCTTACGACACCAGCAGTACCAGGATGATCCTATTCTAGGCCGGGATCACACGGCATGCAATCTTATTTATAATTAAGAAAAAAAAGTGGGAGAATAAAAAGAATATGATTAATACATTGTATACCTGTGAACTATAATGGTTGACTAGGTTTCCAAATAGCTTGAGTTGTTCCAATCGGACGGCATTTTCGTATCTAGAATAATATAAAAAAAAAATATTAAGAAAATATTTCTATTTCTTCGCTCTGGTGTCGAGGCAAAAAGCGGCGTTTAGTTCTACCACTGAACACGCAATTCCTCCAAAATTCGGCGTAAAGTACGGAACGGAGTGTCTTAGCACTGGGTCCCCTCTGCCTACCCTGCTGTGTGCGGGATACAGCGTGAAGTTGATTTTTTTTACATATTCACAGAAATGGCATGAATATGTTATATAATTTATATTTTCTTTTTATATTAAACATTATGTATCGACTGTGTAAAACAGGTCTGAGGCTTAATATATCTATGAATAAAAAACGGCATCTCAAGATCGAATTTGAGAGCGATTAAGATTTGCGCGGATCAAAAAAGACCAATATAAATGAATAATTAACATTGTAATCGTTTTTTAAATAAAATATAAAATACTATTGATATATTAAATCATCTTAAATGATAAAACAGTATATAATTTTTTTTTTAACGTAACGAAATTTGAACTCGGTCCTTATCGATAATTATTTTTAATCAGATATACTCTAAGCTCCTAATTAAATACAGTTATATATTTTTTTCATAAAATTTATTATCTAGAGTGTCGGGTGTTCATATCTCTCCATAATTCATATGATTGATTAAATATTGTTAAATGATAAAATATATAACTAAATAAATAAATAACTTCGCAGATAAAAATATATTTCTATTGATTTAGCTCTAGAAATGGCAATTCAATTAGTTAATATGATGTTCACGTAAAAATTATTAGACAATAAAATCAAGATTAGGAACACAAATTGTGAGTAAAAAATATATCTTATATTATTATCTAGAGGTCATCGTGGCGCAGGTGTACAAGCGTGTGACTGTATAGCGATCGGGTAATTGGGTTCGAATGAATTATTATTTATTCATATTTTAATTTTTTCGCTCTGGTACAAAGGCAAAAGGGAGGTGCTGAGGTCCGCCACTCTACATGCAATGCATTCGAAAATTTGGTGGAAAGTGGGGTCACTCTGCCTACCCTCATATATGATATGATATGTGATACACTGTGAAGCTGAAAAAAAAGTAAAATGGACATAAAAAAAAGAAGAGAAAAAGAAAAAAAAGATGTGCCAAAATGTTGCTTTCAACAATTTTTTTCTCAGGGAAGCTGAAAACGTCTTAAGTTACAATAGAGAATATATTAGGATCGTTAGTAATTTAGTAGAATATATAGATATACATAAACTTTACTAGGTTTTTTTATCAGCTTCACGCTGTATCCCGCACACAGCAGGGTAGCAGAGGGAACCTAGTGTTAAGACTTTCCATACCCCATTTTCCGCTGAAATCTGGAGGCATTGCGTGCTGAGTGGAGGAACTCAACGCCGAATAAATTTAAGTAAATATTTCTTTTTCTCGAGTGAGGATCGAACCCGCAACCAGTCGATTTTGCAGTCACACTTAGTGCCTCTGCGCCACGACTGGCCTCTAGGTATTTTTGTAAATATTATTCCCAATTTATAAATAAATTATAAAAACAACGTAGCATGAAATATTTTTTCTAAAACGAGCGGTACGTTGGTATACAAAGCTAATTAATTATGTTCAAACACTAATTAGTCATAAAGCACTTTCTAGATTTAGATGAAGAATTTTTAGAACATTTCGAATTAAATTACGATTACATTCTGTAAACTAAGATTAATTTTTAATTAGTAGCCATAGTATTTAACTACCAAGTATTATTAATACCAGTAAAATACAGTCTAATTGAGAACCTCTTTCTTTTACTGAAGTTGGTTATCAAATCAAATCAGCTTCACGCTGTATCCCACACACAGCAGGGTAGACAGAGGGAACCTAGTGCTAAGACACTCCGTCCCCCACAGAAGTTGGTCAAAAAGTATAAAAGACAATGTCACAACGTACATATACTAACAAGTATGTTTTAAGAAACATCATTGATAATTTGATAAACTAGACCATTGCAAAAATACTTTTTAGAAAACGTATAAAAATTTTAACGTAGCGGGATTTAAACCCACGCCTCTTGGAAAATTTTAAGTTTTTCTTTCCTAAGTGTGGAATAACACTTTAAAATTGTTAAAAATAGATCATTACATTTTTTAATTTTGACTGTGCAGTCACTGTAAATCGCTGAAAAAAAAAACTTTTTAATCACTAATTGCCTGTTTAAAGCAGTGAAAGTATATAACATATATATAAAAGGACTTGTGCTGACTGACTGAGGTAAGACGCACGCAGAGCCGTAATCGCTGATGGTAGAAACGTGAAATTTGGGCAGATGTTTATTTTCATATTCTGGACATCCACTAAGAAGGGAATTTGAAAAATTTTAACCCTAAAGGGATGAAATAGGGGTAGAAAGTTTGTATGGAAAAAAAATTTTATCTGCACCGATTTTTATAAAATTTGAAATTCAGGCTCTTAAAAATATTTCATTGAACACGTGTTTCATGGTTTTTAAGAATTCACCCCCTAAGGGTTCAAATAAGGGGTTGAAAGTTTATATGGAAAAATCTTTAAATTGCCACCGATTTTTATAAAAAATTAAATTCAGACTGTTAAAAATATTTTATTGAACATGTGTTTCGTGGTTTTTTTAGAATTCACTCCTAATAAGCGGGCGAAGCCGCGCGCGCCCTCTAGTAACATATAAAAAGATATAATAAGGTTACATCTTGTTTAAGGAATGCAGAGGTAATTAAATTATAATAAACACTAAAGCCCGTATTTATAAATCGGTTTAAAATCTGAGACCGATCTTGAGAGTGGTTATTAATACGGACCTAAGATCATTAAGATTTGCAATGCAAGGCATCATAGATAATGTCTACAGGAAAATTATTTCAGGACATCTATTCGTTATTCAAAAAACGTTTCCTAAATATATTGTCTTAATTAAATCGAATTTATAATAAGTTACTGTTTTAGGGTTCCGTACATTTTTTGGGTTTCCGGACAAAAACGGGAAACCTAATAGGATCGGTTTATTGTCAATTTGTCAAGACAACTTAGTTCGAGATTACGTGGAGGTATCTAGAAGACAGCTGAAAATGATACCTTATATTCAGGTTTACAATCCCTTGGAGCATAGAAAGAATCAAGAAAATAAAAGATACCGTTATTGGATTCATCGTTTTTGCTATATCTTGTATGAAATTTGTCGTATAACCGAAACCTATATAGTCAAATTAGTACAAATAGATTTTCATTTTTCGGAAACTGTACGAAAAAATGGATAAATATATAATTATATTACAAACAAAAACTATTACAAATTTATAATAGTAGTTTATTTCATTCAAAATGAGTGCACACCGCAAAGTCAAGTTTGTCAACTTTTATAAGTTGCAGTTGTCGTCGACGTTCAGGATTGCCTACAATTGTTACAGAACCCTCTGTGGGCGAATCCAACTTGTACATGGCCGTTTTTTTTTCAGATAGTATTTAACCGGCTTAATCATAAAATCATAAAAGTATATTGAGTATTATACATTTTTGGAAACCCTATTAATATCTATCTATCTTTATCAATTTTGTGTTTTTTTGAGGCCAATCAAGGCGCAGGGGCCCAAAATGATTGTAAGCGCGACTGGTTTAGAGCTCGATCTCCACTCGAGAAAATCAAATATTTATTTATATTTCCATTTCCTCGGTCTGGTGTCAAAGCAAAGCGCGGCGTTGAGCCCGCCACTCAACACGCTCAGAACTCAGCGAAAAGTGGGAAACGGAGTGTTTTAACACTAGGTTCCCTCTGCCTCCCGTGTGCAGGACACAGCTTAAAGCTGTTTTTTTTTAATTTTACCAAGTTTGTCGATACTAAAAGGTGTTGCTTAAATACAAACGATTTGGCAACAAATGCTAGCCTATTAGTATTCAATGTTTATATTATTGTTTTCCTTACTGAGTCACAGTAATTGTCACTGCCTGTAATAGTATCTGTTTGCGTGTAACATGATATGCTTGTAAAATAAATTATAACAGTGGCTTTACCAATATTCGTTATATTTGTATATTTCAAAAAAAAGAAATTGTATTTTGAAGACTTGTATCATTTATGGTATAAGTTCTCAAAATAAAAAATAAAAATTTTTTTGGTCGAGTTCGTCGTGGTGCAGTGGCACAAGCGTGTGACCATGAATACAATAGTTATGGGTTCGATTCTCACTCGGGATAAAGAAATATTTAATATTTTTTATCTCTGGTAGCAAAGGCAAAATGTTGTGCTGACTTCCGTCATTCAACGCGCTATGCCTCGAAATATTAGCTAAAAAAAATTCAATTTAAATTACGATTTAGATGGCAGTATATCATTTAATGTATATTATGTTTTAATGTTAAACCAACAACTACTTTGAAAGAAATTCTAACCCACAAATATGTTTCAGGAACAATTTTTAAATGTATTTATTAGATACGTACTTTAGAATAAAAAAATAACTATATTAGTAGTTGCTATACTTCTATCAGTGAAGCAACGGAACCGGTAGTTGATAACAAAGTACTAGACGGAAGGTCAATCTTGAAATGAGAGGTCAGAACAGATAATTTAGTAACTTTTCCGATACTATTTGCAAATAGGTCTGTAGGTGGAATGGTGTTTGCCTTTTTTAAAAACAGTTTACGCTTTATCCCATATAGAGCAAGGTAAGCATAGAGAACCTAGTGTCAAGGCACTCCGTTCTCCGCTTCCAGCTTGGATTCAAGACAATGCATATTGAGCGGCGTGACGACGTTGTGCTCAGTGTTGCCAGTTGCCATAGCAATTTTTTTGAGATACATTTAAAATTTCTCACCTTTTTTAAATTTTTTAAATTAATATTTCACTCTTTTTAGTGATATTATTTCTAGGTCTACTGCAATATATATTCATATGTATGTATGTCACGTCTAATATTTTATACAAATTCATATCTATATAGACCGCTTTTTAATATAATATTTATGTAACACAAAGGTCGAGGAACTTTAATTAATTTTCGCTGTAAGCACGTTCTATAATTTAAATGAATGGAATATAATAACCGACTGAGCTGCTCTAAATAATTTATTTATTTTTTAATAACAATTTTTACTACATACATTCTCAAACATTTTTAAAGTGTTATTTCACACTTAGGAAAGAAAAATACTTGGAAAAATACTTTAAACCGACCAGGCGCTTAGTGGTCAGAGCGCCTGGTCGGTTTCCAGGAGGCGCGGGTTCGAATCCCGCTGCGTTCAAATTTTTATACGTTTTCTAAATAAGTACATACATTCTTTTTATCTTCACGCTGTATCCCGCACATAGAAGAGTTGGTGGAGCGAACCTGGGGACCTACGCGTTACGACATTTTCGTTCTCCACTTTCCTCTGAATCTGCCGGCATTGCATGTTACCTGGCGGAACTTAACGCCGCGTTTTGCCTCGACCAGAGCGAGAAAAATAAAAATATTTAATTTTCTCGAGTATCAATCAAACCTACTATCTGTCGCGTTTACATACTCCTCACGTTGTATACAAATATTTTCCATTTTACAATAGAAATAATAAGTTAAACATTATTGTAATTCTTATAATAAAAAAAATACATATATAAATATCTACAGTTTAAGATACCCTAAATAATATTTTGTAGGGCAATTAGCGAATTAAAGCCTAACGTCAGTATCAAGTCTAGTTCAGATAACAGAGTCGCTTACCACGTGGTGTCTCGAAGCACACCAGCTCAGTCGGTAGGTAAATGATTCACGCAGGAAACAAAAACATATAATATAAATAATTGCGGGTACTTTAATAAATAATTAAAGCAAATATGCATATGTGCATAAATTATCATTCTATAAAATGATGATTACAATGTTGGCATGATTTTTGTTCTAGGAAATGCTTCGTAGTGTTTAACGATAAACATTTGTTAATCAGCACCATACCTTATGTATGGTGCCAGTAGTGGCGCAGTAGCACAAAGTGTGACTGTAAAACCGGCTGGTTGTGGGTTCGATCCCCACTCGAGGAGATAAAATATTTATTTAAATTTATATTTCCATATCTTCGCTCGCTGTCGAGGCAAAGCACGGCGTTGAGTTCTGTAATTCAACACGCAATGCCTCCAGAAATCGGCAGAAAGTGGGGACCGGAATGTCTTAACACTCGGTTCCCTCTACCCTGCTGTGTGCGGGATTCAGCGTGTCGCTGACCTTGTGTATAGCAGGTATACCTTTAGGATAAACTATTTTACTACCTTTGCTATTTCAATAAAAACATCAGAAATAGGAACCATTCCACTTTTACGTTCACGTTAGTATCCCGTGCGTAGCAGAGTAAGCAGGGGCAACAAGGGGACCTAGTATTAAGACACTGCGTTCTCCTTAAAACACTTATGCTCTTCCATATTTCGCCAAAATGTTGAGGCATTGGGTGTTCATTGGCGGAACTCAACGCCGCCCTTTGCCTCGACGTCCAAACTTTATTTAATTACTTAAATATTTCATTTTCTCCAGTGTAAATCGAACTCACAACCTATCGCGTTTACAGACAAACGTTTGCCCCTTGCCCCTGCGGCACAACTGACCTCATAAGATATCAATGACAACAAATTATACTCACATTCCAGTACATTTTGACCACTCATACAGTTTATCGAGGAGGTTTTCGCTCAGCAGGTACTCCAAGCAGGCGGCGGGGGCGGGCACGTGGTTGATCTCTCGCGCCCTAGCCTCTAATACCAATAGAGTGGTTAGCTGTTCGAGGTGGTTGACGACGCCCAGGACGTCATCATGGAGGTGTTGGGGCTAGAAATAAATTGTTATAATTGGTAAAAGGTAACGTTAAGCTGTTTCCTGTAGGTATAGCAACCTGCCGTATCTACAAGGAAAGAACGGACTAATTCTAGAGACAAAACACTCTGTTGCACATTATCTCTAATTTTGAGGTATAGCGTGCTGCGTAGTCTCTTCAAAACCCTAATATATTTTTGAAAATAATGCGTAAAAATGTATATAACACATATATATTACACAATACAATGTTGGAAATATACACTATTTAAAAAGTTCATACACTTTAAAAAGTTCATGACAACGCGTATTTTATAAGTCAATTGGTTCTCTAATATTTACTATTCAGTGTAAATACTCAAACTCCCGAGGAGAGATTGAACCTACAATCATTGTGTGTTGTGAAGCAATGTTCTATAATAAGATAATGCTTAATAAATAAGTAAATATTACTATTAATTAAAAGTTATAATTTTCTTTATTGTACTAAAATACATAATGGACAAAAACATTAAAATAAAATTGTGTACAAAGGTGGATTTATCTCTATAAGAGATCTCTTCCAGTCAACCAGTGTGTGTGTGTGTGTGTATACTATTATAATATATACATACACTTATTTACATAAATATATAAATATAGTACAATATATAAATATAGTATAATAATAGTTATAATTAAAGTTAAACTAAGTTAGATATTTAAAATACAAAAAAAATAAGTAGTTCTGGAAATGTATGTTACACATAACATATAATTTCAACATTCTAAGATTACTTAGTCATAAACAAATTTGATTTATCAATAGAAAATGTTTCACTCCTTTATACTACAGAAAAAGTGTTGTTGTATGTTTCAACATTTTTTATTTTTAGATAAAAATATCAGAAAATAAAATAAACACTATTTAAATTTAGTGATTTACAAAAATATAATATATTATTTATGATTATTGTGCTTTAAATAATATTCGAAAATTAATATATCTTAGCAATGTGTACATATTACACATAGCCTTGTAATTTTTTAGGAGACAAAAACAATAATGTGAATAATGTGAGTTAATCTTCCATTAGATTTGAGGTCATATTATGAATAACAATGTAGTGAATATACTACTATACTAAATATATATTTTAAATATAATATCACATAATAAAGATAACTTTGTATTCAATAAACCTGTTATTGTTAAGTTAAATAGTAAATAATTTTAAAATGAAGAATTATTTTTATTAGTTGAAAAAAAGACTATACAGTTAAAAGCTTTGTGTTTGACAGTGAGAAAGAAACTTGTACACTTTTCATTTATTGGGTTTGTTTCACTATGGATACATAATAATTTAAAGAATGTTCTTCTAATTTTATAGTATCTATTACTTAATTAACTTTAAATATAAGCAGAACATCTCTTTAGACATTGATTATTTGAAATATTGAAAAATCGTTTTTGTTTTAGAGAACTTAATATCAAGAACCACAAAGAATTCCACTCTCCATCCTAATTAGAGACAC
This sequence comes from Heliconius himera, assembly GCA_021202915.1. Lineage (NCBI taxonomy): Eukaryota > Metazoa > Arthropoda > Insecta > Lepidoptera > Nymphalidae > Heliconius > Heliconius himera. The sequence continues at coordinate 30,762 of JAJHJA010001005.1, forward strand.
TGTGTACGGAACAGCTATAAATCAATGCTGCCTCTCGTCTTTAAGAGCAGGGAAATGAATTTTTCATTACATATTAATAACCTTATATATTATTAAAAATAATTGAAACTTTGTTTACAATCAGACATTATCCCACTGCACCATCATGGCTTCAGTTGTTATAATAGATTATAATTATTTTTAGCATTACACTTAGTCCTATACATAGCAGGTTAGGTAGAGGGAACTTGAGAACCTAGCGTTAATGCACTCCGGTCCCATTAAGATTAGATCCCATTACCCGCTTTTTGCCAAATTGTGGAAGCATTGCTTGTTGAGTGGTGGAACTCTACACAGTGTGCCTCATTATCATATAATATTTTAGGCAATTATTTCTATACAAAAAAATATATTTACCTGTGATTTAATTATAATATCATGTGCTTGCTGCCAATGTTTACAAAAAGAGTTGTAGCACGCTTGAGGTTCGTAATCATGTCGTGGGTCGAGTGACCGCGAGAGCTGACGCGCCAGCGTCTTCGATGTGGTTCGCAACCAACTCATTTTGTTAGGCTATTTCATTGTAACCTGTTTATATTTTGATAATTAATATATTAAAAAGATTTTTTTGGCTACACACATATTAAAGGGCAGGCAGAGGGAACCTAGTGTTAGGAGACACCATTTTCCACATATTGTAAAATGTTGACACATTATATACTCAGAAATATATATATATATATATATATACATATACTGAGGGGAAAAACTTAACACTGCGCTTTGTCTACATATATAAAATAATTCAGAATAATAGAGTTTTTTTTTATTAATTTCTTTTCATAATTAGTACATACTTTTAATTTATCTTTAGACATCTAAGATTGCACATTTAATTGTTTACTTCTTCCTCATTTGAGTCAAATTGTTTGTTTAGTAACATTACAGAATTTGTATTACTCAAAGGAGGAAATCAAAATATTTCAATAATATAACAGCTACCATATATATATATATATATATATATATATATATATATATATATATATATATATATATATATATATTAAAATGTTGCTTCACAAATGTGTCAATACTGTTTTATTTAATATTTTAACTTATTCTTAAATTAAACTATATGAGAAATTAGCAAATTGCATGTTAAATGGCAGAATGCAAACGGCTTTGTCCTACCAGAGTGGATAATTTGTGTGTAAGTGGTAATGTGATGGTTATCAGTTGCACCTTCTCAGGGATGGGTTTTTTCTTGAGGATTGAACTGACAAACCATCTACTGACAGTCAGATACTGTCACACTCTGCCATTCGGCTTATTGTTTTAAAGGACGAATTATTTTGTTTATATGGTTTACTACTAATTTAGTGAATTAATTGAAAAAAATATGATTTAATAAAATTTTGCTTTTCATATGAAAACCCTAAAGAAATTTATTTAGATAGTAAGTATTTTGAATTAACACTCATTATAGATATATTGCAATACAATGAGTTCAATGGATAGTACTTTCACTATCAGCCAGAACAAGAAGTCTATACAATGACATGCTGTATTATAAGAAAATCAGATAAAACCTGTGTGAGAATATAGAGTAATAGAATAGTGAAATTTTAGTTGGAATTCACAAATATTTTAATTAGAAAGTAATTATAAATTATCATTTATAATTGGTTGTAATCAATAATTACTTTTAATTACAACTGGTTCAATAATAAACATTAAGATATAACATTTATAAATTTAGTATTATTTTAAAGTTTGCTACAAGATTCGAAGAAGATTGTATAATGTAGTGTGATGAAAGAGGATGACAAACTAGTAAGGACATTGTTGGACCTTGACATTACAAGCAACTAAATTTACAATTTTATTCGTAAACATTTATTTAGGCACGTCAAATGTGTAAATTAAATAATTCAACAAATTCACGTACGTTAAGGAAGACTGTCAAGTCGAAAATAGATGCAGCGGCCACAAAATAAACCACAAGAACACTGTTACATGATACGCAATATTCACTATCGACAATAGCAACCCCGCCGCCAAATAATAACTTATTTAAAACACTTTTTCACAATTGAAACTTCATTTGTTTGTCTACTATTGATGTTTTGTATTGCTTTTAACTTAAAACTTGTAGATCCTCATAAAAAACGATTACGACTCAGAAAAAAGGCAAAACAACCGTACTTGAGCATGACATATGACATCACTGAACACTGACATTCTATTTTTGGGTTGCCAGCTCAATTGCTTACAGTATTTTTTTATTAATTGTGGGAAGTGGAAAAATATAAATTAAAAATTATTAATATATTAATAGAGGCCAGTCGTGGCTCAGAGGCATAAAGTATACCTGTAAAACCGACTGGAAGTGGTATTTATCCCCACTCGAGAAGATGGAATATTTACTTAAATTTATATTTTCATTTCATCGCTCTGGTGTCGAGGCAAAGCGTGGTGTTGAGTTCTGCCACTCAACACGCAACTCCTCCAGAATTCGGCAGAAAGTGGGGAACAGAGTGTCTCAACACTAGGTTCCCCCTGCCTACCCTGTTGTATGCGGGATACAGCGCGACGCTTATTATTATTTTTTATCAAAAATTATTAATAAAGATAAAATGTATTATCAACATTATCGTTATTTGCCTTTGTTAGGAGAGAGTAATTTTGTTGATAGTTTATCACTAAGTATAAAATGTTGAAGCAATCAAAAATTAATATTAGACCCGTCAGCATGGAATTGCTCATATTAAAATACAGGAGTATTAAATAGTTAAACAGATCCCATTAGATAAACATTTAAATATTCGCTCTCTCTCTCTCTGTCTCTCTCTCTCTGTCTCCCTCGCTTACGTTAATGTCTACAATCTTTACCGTCTACGACACTAGTTATATCAAAAATTGTATATTTGCAAGTACATGACACTTACTTAATTTAACAAAGCCATAAATCCATACTTATATTATAAATTCGAAAGTAACTCTGTCTGTCTGTCTATCTGTCTGTTACGCAATCAGGGCCAAACCGCTAATTCAATTGTAATAAAATACTCATATAGAGATACTTCAGGGTCTTCGGATGAACATAGGTTACTTTTTTTTTCTCATATTTGTAATGTTGTCGATATATACTAATATATTAAAATATTTTTTAATTTGACAGGCAATTTATTCCGCCATGTTAATAACAACCGACCATTGTAAGCAACGGTTTGCAAAGTTTATTTGTTGTTATAAGAAAACGTCACCCAAAATGAGCTTGCTTAACGCATACATGGCGTGCGCCGACTCAACCTTATGAGATACATAAAAATAATGTTTTACAAATGTTTTCCTTTAAATAATGTTTAAAAAAGTCCGCGATACACATACCATGTTTATCTCTGAAGCTTGAGCAAAGTAACACAGTAACAACAAGTAACCATTTAAATTAATTTACTTTATATTTATCGGGTTTTTGTTGTATGTATTTTCTATAATTTGATATTGATCCTTATGAAAATGAACATAATAGTCACTTTTAGCATTTCATCTAGATTGAAATTATAGTTCACTGTATAACATTCTAATAAATAATTAAGGAGATGTCACTGATTCGAAATGACCTAGCCTACGACCAGCGTTTTAGTTTTTTGGGATTTTATTTGATATTGCTCGCAAAATTTATCATATTTAATGTAGAAAGGACTTTAGTTATTTCATATAGTATCTATGTACGCGCGCAAGGAAAACGAGTAAAAAGATTTTTCCCGGGTAAATCAGTAAAATCGATCACTGAAAGTCCAGTAAAAATTAGTTCAGTTATTCTGGATATTAGCTCGGGGAAATAGAAAGACAGACAATTATTAATAATGTAGCTGGTTTTGTTTAGTTTTTTTATTAATATTTTACTATGGTTACGTTTACTTATATTTATTTTTATTTAAATTAGTTAGATATTTTCAAAAACAATTTCCTAAATATATCTATAAGCATTCGTAAAGTTTAAGCGGGCGAAGCTGCGTCCGGGTCCGCTAGTTTCAATATAAAAAAGTGATGGATATACAGGGTTTGTTTGCAAAAAAAACATTTTTGGAAAAATCTCTTTTATTTTAATTGTATTAGGCTTTTTTAGAGTAGTTAAATCTATGGTTTCATTTAAAGTGGTAATGACATAAACACTTCGTATAGCAAAAGCTTTTATCTCATTTTCGTTTTTGCTATATTCAATTTGTACCAAGTAGCTGCTGTGTTAAATTTATTACTATAAAATCTATTGTTAAGCTATTGACAGAAGAAAGACTAGACTTTACTGACGCTTTAGGGACTAATAGACGTTTGTGGTACTTAAATGTAAACGATAACCACATGCGAAAAAATGAAAATATTTAATTTCCTAAATCTAACCCACAACCTGTCCCGTTTACAGTCACACGCTTGTGCTTGCTTGAAAATAAAATGATCGTTCCAGTATATTTCAAAGGCATCATTGTCACTAATAAATAAGTGTGAATTTTCATTGAAAAAAATATTTCATTCAGTTGAACTTGTGGCGAAACTTAACGCCGCGCTTTGTCTTGTTATCAAAACGAGAAAATAAAAATATTGCGTTCCTTTGAGTAGGAATCGAACCCACAACTAATCCGTTTACACGCTGTGCCCATATCAAACCGTATATAATAAATATTAAGAATTAAAGATATAAAAAAGAAATAAGATATTATATTGCTCAAAGAATCTTTATTTACAAAAGAAAATGCTTTATAATACTTTATATAACACCTTAACATTAATTATTCTAAGTATCTATTTTTCTTAGAAGTGGAACATTTTTGTACTATATGAACACTTGTGGTAACTTTCGTTGTACGTACATATATTTTTATATATTTTTTTTACTGGTGCGGACAATTACACTATTTCCTAATAAAAATTATTGATTGAATTAAAATTAAAGTTATAGGTAACAGAATAATATCTATATAATCAAATGAGCACCAAAAATATTATTTGTCAACGTTACTTGATTTTGGCAGTAAGTAACATACATATATGTATGTACTTCCGAAGTATTTTTATATGTTTTCTGGCAGTTAAGACTTTTTATTACAAAACTAGCATGAAACTATCTTTCTGTATTTGTATTTCGTTAAAATGAATTTCGATCAAGCTCGAGGCGGGAGGTATTCTCTATTCGGTTGTTGGTAGTTTCCATCGCTAGGTCTTGTAGTCCCCGTTGGGAAACTGGGTCCAGAAGGTCGGCCTGAAGGATATCCTTGATTGCTCCCCGGTCTGGAACCCGGGTAACTTGTTGTTCCTTGTGATCCTGGGTATCCTCCTGGCGAACTTGGTCCTGAAGTTTGACTGCCAGGATATCCTTGATTTTGTTCACCAGGGTATCCAGGTTGTTGCGAATTGTTTTCTGGATAGCTTGGACCTTGCGGTGCTGGGCTACTGGGGTAACCGTTTGAAGGTCTTTGTGACCCTGTGCTGCCAGGATATGCAGGAGATGTGCCTTGAGGCCTTGAGCTTCCTGGATAGCCAGTTGAAGTTCCTTGACTTCCAGGATATGCATTTACTGGTCCTTGTGGTCCGGAGCTGCCTGGATATCCAGTGGATGGTCCTTGGCTACCTGGGTAGCTAGTAGATGGTCTTTGTGGTCCAGCGCTACCTGGATAACTACCTGAAGGCCTGTAAGGTCTGTTATCACCTGGGTAGCTACTAGACGGTCCCGTGCTACCAGGGTAACCTGCTGATGGTCCTTGGGGTCCTGAAGTACCTGGATAATTTGATGATGGTCCTTGAGGTCTAGTATCCCCGGGGTAAGATGCTTGAGGAATTCCGCCATGATCAGAGTATTGGGATCCTGTTATAGAATAGTCATACAAATTTGCATTTAATCCATAGTAACTGGGTGCAGAATTACAGTCAAATTGGTTCCACCAAACGCATACGAAAAATTCTTGTGAGAAAATGGTGCCATTAGGACATAAAAAATCGTAAGTCATATTATTTGCGCAAACATGAAAAACTTGACAACGTGTTTCGACATCAGCGTAATATCCAGGATAAGCTTGAGTGGCACAGCTGAACGACGTTTGAGGAACTTCTGAAAGTACAGGGTAATCTATATCAGGTTCACCAGGAATAGCAGAGTAATCACCTCCTTCATATGCACCGTTATCAAAACTAGATCCTCCTTGAGAGCCAGGGCTGTAATCAGGGCCATTTTGAGAACCTGGTCTGAATCCAGTTCCACCAGATCCGGGTCTATAAGTGTTTGTATTTGGTCCAAAACCAGATCCCCCTGGGGTGCTGCCTTGGTAATCTGGCCTGTTGGACTGTCCTGGATAATTGTTATAGTCTTGGTTATTATTGGGATAATTTGAAGGTCCCGATGGGTATCTTGGCGTTGTTCCTGCTCCGGTATAGCCACCACCTTGTGGACCATTTGGATAAGGCGAGGGAGTTGGCGATCCGGGATATCCATTTGTAGGACCTGGTTGGTAGCCTGGCGTAGATGTTGAAGGGCCAAACGGTCTCCCAGGTTTGTTATACTCGTATCCACTTTGAGCCACTGCCACTGCCAGTAACACTGTAATTAAAACAATAGCGTTTTTTCAAAGAAAATAATTATCACAATAAATTAAAATGTCGTCCTTTCTCTACACTGAAAACATTAGAAAAATAACAATTACTAAGAGAAGAAGGTAGTTTTATCCAAGGTCTAACATAAGGTCAGTTGCGAAGTGATTTAAAAAATGCTTAAACAAATTGCGACATGAGACAAATCAGCTTAGTATTTATTAACGTTTTTATCTAATTTCCTCCCCTCGGCACAATAGGCGCAGATGACATCGCGTGGGACCGGCCAGCTTCGACGCTTGCGCAAGCCACGCGTAATGGCAAAATTGTCGTAATCGTAACTTCTCTCGTCTCGTCTTTCCAAAACCACCTAGTGCTAAGTTTTAGTATAATAACCAGGACATAGCAGTATGGTCTCCATTAAGACACTTTCCCACGAATTCTGGAGGTCTTGAGTATTAAAGCGGAACTCAACGTCGCGCTTTTGCTTCGACATCAGAATAATATTGAATCTCTCATTTCCTCGAGTGGGAATCGAACCCACAATCTGTCGCGTTTCACATGCTAGTGCCTCAGGGCTACGACTCAAGTACTTTAAAAGCCTTCATTTATAAAATAAAGTATCTATGGATAAACATTTTTGTAGGGAACTTTTATTTATTATACATTTATTTAATCTTTGTGTCATTTATATTGTTTGATTTTTGAGGTTTGCGTTTTTTGTTGTTAAGCATTACATGATAGAAACTAGTATATCTAACTGGTCAATAGTTATCAATAAACTACTGTTTTAAATATAATAAAAATGATTAAAGCTAATAAAGAGGCATATAAATATATATACGCATCGATAATAAGCTTTGTAATATATGTATGCATATTTTATTGTGCATTTAAAAATCCAGAAGCCAGTTTCGAGGCAAAAGCGCGGCGTTAAGTTCCGCTACTCACCGCGCAATGCCTTCAAAATTCGAAGGAAAGTGGGGAACGAAGTATCTTAATTCCCTCTCTGCCTGTCCTGCTGTGTGCAGGATACAGCGTTGAGCTGATTTGATTATTATTTTTAATATAAATATATATATTAAATTAAGTAGGTTTTCCTACTTAGCAACATAGTAAAATAGGAAACTCTTAATCATTTCTCACGTGGATCTTCGTGCCGCGAGCTCACGATACAAGACAATACACTAGGAAATTGAGAAAACAGATTGATTGGAACATGGCAAGTGACGTAGAAAATTATTAGACTGTTTCAACTCAGTAAGTTGGTGAGTAAATAATATGTGCCAATAAATATAAAGATGACGATGTCGTAGGGGCTGTGACTGTAACAACGGTTGTTGGTTCGATTCACTTAGATTCATTTAACACGGAATACCTTAAAAAAAGTCAGCTGCCGAATGTGGAGAATGGAGTGCACATTCTCCCTATCTACCCTTATGTGTGCAGGATACAGAGTGAAGCTGATTAATTTTTTTTTTATTTTTAAAAGTAAATATTTACTGAACTGATGCAAGTAATAGACGAGACCAATTATTTTTATTCCATGCAGTATGGTCCAAAATTATACCATTTTTGAGATATAAAAAAATTAGTACCTTATGTGCGCAATAACACGCTCGAAAATGTATATCTATGATATAGCCGTTGTATTCTATAACCAATAACCATGGACGTATCTAGAGATATTTTCTTTAGCTATAGCTTTAAACAGGCATTTTCGTATAAACGGTGGTCTTTTTAATTTTAAGGGCATTTTTAGGGCACCAGACTATTCTAGGGTGGGTCCACTCCTACCCTCCTCCCCCTATTCCTACGCCTACGCCGACAACACTTATAATTATAATAATATTTTGTATTATATAGACATAAATATTTTATAATTGCGATAAATAAATGTATAATGTTGTTTATTCGTCGTCATATTTTAATATTCTCTAGTAATATTAATATTGCACATTTTGATAGTCTTAATCACCTGTGATTTGATTGAATATACTCAAGTCTCTATAGAACATGTAATTATTTCGACAAATCAAGATTGAATTTCGAAGGTTCATCGAAAATTACGGTTTGACCCTAACTTACTTAAATTGTATGTTTACGTAATGACAGTTTTTCAGTAGAGAATCACATGTTTTTTAAAACACGACACAGAATCTTAAAAAAAAAATATATTTTAAGTAAGATATAAAATTCTAAAATAAGATAAAATATCTTGAAATCAAAATATTTAAAAATAAAAACTCGAAATACTTTAAAATATTTTTGAATTTTTTAAAATCATATAACAATTGTAACTTCTTTCTCTTATATAAAAAAAATACGAAAAAATCTAATAATTTTTATATCAATCATATTTCTCAAGAATGATGAAAGTTAAATACGTGTTGAGGTTAATGATTTACATCGAGACTACGTATCACATTTGAAGTTTCAAAGTCCGATTTTAATTGTTATCGTATAGTAATAAACAAAAGTAATCAATTAACTTAAATTACTTCAAGAGACTTCGACTTTTTAGATTTATTTTCCGAAATATTCATAATATTTCGGAAATCGGTTATATAAAACGTAAAAACCTCTTCGTCAAACTGAAATGAATTTTCGAATTTTTAGATTTATTTTCCGAAATATTCATAATATTTCGGAAAATAAATCTAAAAATTCGAAAATTCATTTCAGTTTGACGAAGAGGTTTTTACGTTTTATATAACATTAAGAATCTAAATAATCTGTATTTATATATTTTTATTTTATACCTCAAAACGTAGAGATGTGAATTCATAAATTATTATTATTGGGCCTTTAAATAAATGACAATTATTACTAATATTTTTACCTACTCTGTTCTGTTTTACCACTTTCCTCCGAATTTGGGAGGAATTGTGCATCTCGTCGCGAATTTCGAGCAGGAATCGAACCCACAATCCGTCGTTTTTGTACTAATATAATATTCTCTCAATATAATATAATATTCTGGTTCTTTTATATTTATATTCTTTTATATATATATATATATATATATATATATATATATATATATATATATATATATATATATATATATATATATATATATTCGCAACCAGGCAAAAGCCATTCATTAGTCAAGTGCGCGTGTTATTTGAGTTAGTTTACTATGAAAAATAGTGAATGCCGTTGCCACCTAAGTAGGCGACGTGTGTTTGTATAAGCTTTAAGTACTTATTTTGCGCTAATGCTGCACACAAAAGGCATAGTTCACGTTTAAATTTTCTGCATTGCTTTGTAAAATCTATAATATTTTTAACATTTTTAAAGTGTTAATCCACAGTTAGGAAAGAAAAGTATTTATTTAGAAAACGTATAAAAATTTGATGTAGCGGTACTCGAACCCGCGTCTCCTGGAAACCAACCAGGCGCTCTGACCAGAACGTATGGTCCTGGTTCAAAAAACCTGGTTGGTCAAATTTTTATATGTTTTCTAAATAAGTATTAGTCTATAATATGTTCCAATAATTTTACACGTTGAGATGTATTGCGGTATGAAATGTGGGGTCAATTCTCACTCAGTTTAAGAGTTACACATTACATTACAGTTACACATAGTTTGAATGATATTGTTACATTTTATACCTTTCAAAACGTCGCCAAACTAAAAAAATAAGAGTTCTGTTCCTTATATGTATATTTAAGAGTAGTTAATTGGGTAAGTTTGAGTCGGGCTCATCTACCGAGGGTTCTGTATCAATTTTGTAGATCAGCAGGAAGTACAATTTATAAAAGTTGATAAACTTAAGTTTACGAGCGTATGCACTCATTTTCTATGAAATGAAAGAGCTATAAATTCCAATGTTTTTTTGTTCTATAATAAAAATTGAATTAACAATAATAATTACAGCAAAAAAAACATAAATGACCTCAATATCAGCTTAATATCTCAACGCGATCTTGAGATAAATGAAAATGAAATCTCGACAAACGGACTAACAAGTGAGCCCATAAGGTGTCCGTATTTCCTTTTTGAGGTACGGAACCCTAAAAAATAAAAAAAATGTTGTAATAAATAATATATTATCTGAATTTACTAATTACATATTTATATAACTATCAAATCAACTAAAATAGAAATTAAACTTTTCATTGCTAAATTTTAATTCTAAACTCTATTCCACTTTTTTCAACTGTGAGAGTTATTAGCGATCGTACAAACTGCAGTTAAGATGACACGAGTTATCGCATACAAAAGTTTTTTTTTTACTTTTGCCTAATTTATGTACGAAGATGTAATCAAAATGAATTTAGTGAAATCAGTTCACGGTTACAGCTAAATGGTACTATGCGTTTGAAGATCTGTGTAAGATATGTAAATTTTAACGTATAGTTTATGGAATTTAGCATATTTTTTTATCTGTACGTATTTCCTGTATATTGTGTGGTAAGCGGTGCCTCTATCTATATATAAGTAATAATAATAATATCAATGCTTGGAAGAGGCTTGTACAACTTATACAGTTCTAAAATGATTCTCTATCAGGAGGTAGGAACAAATCTATATTTCAGGGAGAAGTCACTATATTCTCTAGTATTCGCTAATTCGAAAATTTAATTCTTTTTAAATTTAATTCTATTTGATTCGTCGTGGCGCAGGGGCACAAGTGTGAGACTGTAAACGCGACGGTTGTGGACTCGATTCCAACTGGGGGAATGACATATTTAATATTTTCATTTCATTCCTCTGATAACAAGACGAAGCGCGATGTGGAGCTTCACCACAGAACACTCGCTATGTCTTAAGAAATCAGCGGAAAATAGAGAAAAAAGTGCCTTAATGGGAAACGAAGTACCTTAACATTAGGTTTCCAAGATCCCACTTTTCCTGCTATGTATGGAAAAAATAACATTCGTGCAGGGTAACGCAATCCATATTAAATCGGAAAACTTACTTTATCAGAAACAAGATTAAAAAAGACAAAAGATGGAAAAGAATAAGAAGACCAATACTATTCATTTATAATTTAATATTTCATATTATTTTCTGCGTTTTAGTGTTGAAGTTAAACGTTAAAACGGTTGAGATCTTGTGGTTTTAGAAAAAAAAATATACCAACTTAATAATGCAACTTCAGTATTAAGTTGAAAATTAGTTCGCAAGTCAAAATTTAGCTTCGACACCAGCACCATTTTCTCGAGTGGGAATCAAACCCACAACCTGTCGCGTTCATAGTCACACAATTCTGCCCTTGCGCCACGACTGGCCTCTAGTCTCATTATCTATTGCAAATATATTTATTACTTACAGCAAAACGTTGACAAACGCAGCATGATGTTGGTGCGTCTTAGTTAACTTAAACTAAATCTGAAAAGAAAAACAAGAATATACACATACAAATTAACATTTTTGAATTGATTTTAATCATGAAAAAATATATTTACAAACAGTATGTATGTAATACCTGAAACTAAGTTTCAAAAGATTGTATTCTAAAATAAGGGCTTTTGAAGTAAACTTTAAAACCTAACTAATTAGTAATTATAGGCGTAAAAATTAAAATCAAATTAAATTAAATCAGCTTCACACTGTATCCCGCACACAGCAGGGTAAGCAGAGGGAACCTAGTGATAAGCCACTCCGTTCCCCACTTTCCGCCGAGTTCTGGAAGCATTGCGTGTTGAGTGGTGGAGTGAAAAATTAAACATAGAGGCTGCACACAGTGAAGAAATAACAAAAGAAACAAAGGAAGACAAGAATATGTTCAATGATACTAATTATGGCGAATATACAAAGCACAATAGACATGTTTTTTGCCGATTCACTGGAACCACTAATTTTTATTGGAAAAAATGGCGTCTGTACTATTAGGCTTAAAATTGTTTGTTATCTTCTGAGTATTATTATTTATATATTGTTTTATTTAATAGTTATTATTTTTAGCTATTTTCTGTAACTAATTTCATTGTTACATTATTAATAATTAACTGAATTTTATTTTAAGTATTATTTAAACATTCAGTTATTATTCTAGTCGAAAATATTATAAAATACTATTAGACTTTTTTTTATTCTATTCCTACAAATGTTTGTAAACAAAAATCAAAGATTATTAGGCGGTCTAAGCATTCATTTTAATTTATAAAATAAATATTATGATTATATTCTATTTATAACAAACTCCATTTTTTTACATGAAAACAAAATCAATTAAATCTTGCTTTGTGCATTTAAGCACATTCATTTTTGGGTTGTACTACTCGTATGTGTTAAAAAAATATTCTGAATCATAGAAAATTAATTTCTATATTCAATTGAAAAAAAATAACAAGTATATATATTCAATTAAAAAAAAAACAAAATCCATTCCAGGATTTGAGACAAGAAAGCAAAGAATTAGAGATAGAGAAATAAATAGCTTATGCTAATTAAAGTACAAAATAATTCGAGCACCATTTTCACGCAACACTCGTTTTAAATTTTAATTTGAATAATTATAATTTAGACATATTTTTGAAATGCACTCTTTATGTCACTGTCAAAACATGTGACATTTAGTTAAATTTGAATTTCGAAACACTTTTAACTCACCGGTACGTACGGAGCGCGTGCGCGTGCGCAACTTGTACTAAGGTACCATTACCAAAGCTTATATCTAGTCTTCTAACCACCACCACCACCACCTAAGGGATGGATGACACTCAAATGTAAGCGATTTTGTAAAATAACTGGGTCATGTCTTAAGTATGTACGAATACGTGGTATACACTATACAGCGATTAAAATGAGTAGAGGTTTGAATGCATTATGGACTATATTGAACATGACAAATGATTTTAACTTCGTTATTATGCGTGTGGAGATCTGGAATATCATTTATTTTTTTAGTATTTTATAGTGTGTTAGTAAAAAAATATATATAAAAAATATATGTGTTTTTAAGAAAAGAATTGTCTTCGAAATAGATAAAAGGAGATAAAAAAAAGACTTATAGATATAATAATTATTGATGAACTATCTTAATCAATTGCTTTCACGATTTCATCAAAAAATTGATAGCTTCAACGTCGGTTGTATAATCTAAATCACGATTTAAAATAGCGATCACTTTCAACTTTAAGTCCTAAATAAATTAATTACTTTCAAACTTTAGAATTTAGTCATTTAAAAAATATATATATTATGAAAACTTAGAATTATGTATATGTACAACTATGTATATGTCTAATGACAATCAAGCTAAAAAAATATGAGGCCAGTGGTGGCGCAGAGGCACAAAGTGTGTCTGTAAAATCGACTGGTTGTGTTTCTATTTTTGTCATATTTTTTTAGAAAAAAAAATCATCCTGCACACAGTAGGGTAGGCAGAGGGAACCTAGTGTTAAGATACTCCACTTACCGCCAATTTCTGGAGGCAATGCGTGTTGAGGGACGGAGCTCAACGTCTAGCTTTCCCCTCTACACCAGAGCGAAGAAATGAAAATATAAATGTAAATAAATATTTCATCTCCTCGAGTGGGGATCGAACCCACAACCAGATTTACAGGCACACTTTGTGCCCCTGCGCCACGACTGGCCTCAAATACTTAAACATAAATATAAAGTACTTAAACATTAATATTTCCACAAAACGGAATCGAACATGAAATATTGTTTTTTATTAGTAAAAATGAATGCCTCACGTCTACACAATACATAAATCTAAATCTATCGCAGATTTTACGAGACGATGGCGATTAGTGCAACAGACATTTATCTTTTCACAGACAATCAGCTGAAGAATAGTTGATTGAAGTCCCTCTCTTAATTATCAGATGAGATCAATTTGATAATATTCTATAAATTGTAATAGTTAGGCACTTCGTTATAAAAGATGATGTTTTAAAATGTGAAAGATCTAGAAATATTACGAAAATTGGTGAAGGTATTATTACGTGTCCTTTTTTTTTTTTCCAGTTTCACGCTGTATCCCGCACACAGCAGGGTAGGCAGTGGAACCTAGTGTTAAGACACTCCGTTCCCCACTTTCCGCCAATTTCTGGAGGCATTGCGTGTTGAGTGGCGGAACTGAACGCCGTGCTTTCCTCTCGACACCAGAGCGAAGAAATGAAAATATAAATATAAATAAATATTTCATCTCCTCGAGTGGGCATCGAACCCACAACCAGTCGATTTATAGGCACACTTTGTGCCGCTGCGCCACAACTGGCCTCAGTTTACTTTACTTGTTGTACATATACTTTATTGTATGTAAAAATGATCAAATCTAATAAAATTATATGTTTCAAAATTTTGTTTTTGTGTCAATCTTGCTTTTTTGTATATATGTTACAGTTAACAAGACTTTTTTTAATATGTATAGTTATTAGTTTAGTTTCTATTATATGAGTACTGACGCTTGTCGTGACTCAGGGAAGTGTCTCTGTAAAAGTGATAGGTTGTGGGTTCGATTCCCGGTCGGAGAAATAAAATATTTAATATTTTCATTTCTTCACTGTGGTATCGGGGCAAATCGTGGCGTTGAGTACCACCACTCAACACGCAATGCCTTCGGAATTCGGCGGAAAGTGGGCAACGGAAGTGTCTTAATAACGAACTCTTGATAACGGAGTGTTTTAACACTTAGGTTCACCGACTCCGTCTTCCTACTCTCTGCTTACTCTGCTCTGTGCAGGATACAGCATCCCACACATATCAGGGTAAAGAGAGAGTGTTAGAGTATGCAACTTAATTATTAGGAACAAAATTTTACTCTCTAGAACTAACTAACAGATGTCTATCTCACATCGAAATTAAATTCATTATCTAAAATGGTTTCGCCATAGACACAATTGAGCTAATCTAATTTTATTTATTTTAGTATAATGATGTTCGTGTGCACACGACCTGCAGACCATGTAGATACCTAGTTGATTTCAAAATACATTTAAATCACGATGCATTCTATTTGCATCCGGCGCACATTCTTTTTTAATGCTATTAAATAAAAATGTATTGTTCACAGTTGGTCATAGATTTTTAAGAAACACGTATTTATGAGTCGTGGCGCAGCGGCACAAAGTGTGACTGTAAAACCGACTGGTTGTGGGTTGGATTCCCACTCGAGGAGATGAAATATTTACGTAAATTTATATTTCTATTTCTTCGCTCTGGTGTCGAGGCTAAGCGCGGCGTTGAGTTCTGCCAGTCAACATGCAATGCCTCCAGAATTCGGCAGAAAGTGGGGAACGGAATGTCTTAACACTAGGTTCCCTCTGCCTATCCTGCTGCGTGTGGGATACAGCGTGAAGCTGAAAAAAAAAGTATATTTATTACTTACATTGATTGTTTTCCCCGTATCTTTGAAGGTAGCACGGACGTATCTAGAGATTTTTACTGGAGTAGTTGGTCCTGAACTTCTGAACATATCTTTATATAGGTACCTTCGTGTAAATGTTGTTTTTTTAATTTATCAGGGCAATTTTTTTGTTAGCAAAATTTCTGGGGATCAGATCAGACCACTCTGGAGTGGACATGGCATATATTACTTACACATCTCAGTCATCAAATATTATAAAAAAAAAACATTTATTTGTATGGACTAACCTTTATTTTAAATGAACATATCTATTTCATCTGATGAAACAATCAATAAAACGAACTCAATAAAGAATTATTGAATATTGTGACAACATTATTAAATACACGACGCAAATTGTAAAATAAATTAAAATGTGACAAAAAATATATATTATTCATTCTAGGTCAAACACTGCTATTACTCGATTATTGATTAGGGCAGGCCCTAACGAAGCCCTAGCCCTAATGACCTAGGTCATGTTGTGAGCTCATCGTAGTATAATATTTGATTTATTACGAGACAGTTATAGCTTAATGAATTTTACTACTTCATCTAAAAGCTTAGTTGTAGGAGTTCTGTTATTTTCGAAAATGTAAGTTGTTATTGTGAATATTTGTCTAAGATGAGTGATGAGAGGAGGTCTGACTATCAAGTAGCATAACAATTCAGTACTAATAAAATTGTATGATGCCATCATTTTGTGTTTTGGATGAGTCAGAATGAATGGATCTTAAATTAAAACCCTTTTTTTTCAGCTTTACGTTGTATTTCACATATTCACACATCAGGGTTGGCAGAGAAAACTTAGTGTTAACACACTTTGGTCCCCACTGTCTTCCGTTTTTTTGGGGTATTGCGTGTTGAGAGGAATAAATAACAATTCATTGCTTTGAATAGGAATAGAACCTCACCACCGTCGCGTTACAGTCATACCATTGACGGCCTCTACGCCATGACGGACTCTATAAGCTATCAAAATAGACTTTAGAAGTTTGTTTTCTCGTTCGTCTTGTTTTCTTGGAAGCCACATCAGTTCATTCTTTGAAAATATCTGTTGAGATCAGGATCCGGACATGTATAAATTTGCTTGAGCAAATCAGACGGCAAGAAGACAAGACTATTGCTTGATTTTTATTACATAAATTGTTATATACAATTATAGGTGAAGCTAATAAAAGCGCGATGAATAATAGAAGATTTTTGTGTGTAATGTTGTACAGTTATTTAAATATAACACATTATTAAAAAGATAAAACATCAAAATAATTATCCTTTCTAAATTTCATATGTAGAAACATCTATTGAGGCCAGTCGTGGCGCACGGTCACAAAGTGTGACTGTAAAATCGACTGGTTTTGGGTTCAATCCCCACTCGAGGAAATTAAATATTTTTTTACATTTATATTTTCATTTCCTCGCTCTGGAGTCGAGGCGGCGTTGAGTTCTGCCACTCAACTCGCAATGCCTCCAGAACTCCGCGGAAATGGGGGAACGGAGTGTCTTAACACTAGGTTCCCTCTGCCTGCTCTGCTGTGTGCGGGATACAGTGTGAAGCTGATAAAAAAATCTATTGACTATAATCTTATTCGTTGTGGTTTTTCTTTGTCTTTAATTAAAATTAAAGTATATTAGGTACTATTAATATTTTAACGAAGCGGGACTCGGACCCGCTCCTCCTGGAAACCGACTACAACTTATTTATGTTGTTAGCATCACTGTTAGGAGATTTTTACAAAAAAAATATACGAAGCTTGATGAGCGCCGACCAGGCCCTCTGACCACTAAACCATACGTTCTCATAAGTTTCTACCAAAAACCATACATTTTCGAGTCCCGCTGTGTTCAATTTTTTATACGTTTTCTAAATAAGTATTTTTCTTTCCTAAGTGTGGAATAACACTTTAAAAATGTTAAAAATATTTAAAATACATTTCTCTTGTGATATTATTATTTAAGCATGTTTTTATTTTCAAGTTCAAAGCTATGCAAGGTAATTTTGTTAAGAAATTAGTCAGAGGTATATTATTTCAAGTGGAACCTTCCACTGCAATCCTATAAGTCAGGCCAAACATATTAATATATTATATATGTTACAGTTATTTTTATTTAACTATAATACATAGCAAAGTAGACAGAGGGAACCTGGTGTTAAGTAACTCTTTTCCCCTAAGAGTTAAGACCGTTTCCACTCCATTTTCCACCGATTTTGGAGGCATTGAGTTTGAGTAACGGAACTCAACGCCGCGCTTTGCCTCGTTGCCGGATCGAGAAAATGAATATATTCCTCGAGCGGGAATTGAACCGTTAACCTGTCGCGTTTACAGCATTCTTGTAGCTCCGCGATTTAGCTGGCCTCAATATACAATATTATATCAGTATCAAAATAAATATTATTCAAAAAAATATAAATAAAGAATTGAGACATAAATTCAATACAACAAATAGTGACTATAAGGTCTTTCTAAATTTTAAAATTATTAAATATTTCCTTTTTTGTCAAGCATTAAAACAAAACAAACAGAACGAAGCAGCAGGAGTCGTATAAATTTACAAAACTTAGTCAGTCAGTCGTGAATTTCAAAACTATAAGGATTATTTATAAGGACCAACATGACTGATGCTCTAGGTGAACGTGTATTTTATTTCTTTAATATGGTTCCATCAAGGGTCACCATAACTTTTGTTTTTTACTTCTGTTAGATAATAAAAAAATATGTAGTACATTAAATCACCTTCACGCTGTATCCCGCACACACAGCAGGGTAAGCAGAGGCAAGCTAGTGTTAAGACACTCCGTTCCTCACTTTCTGCCGAATTCTGGGGGCATTGGGTGTTAAGTGGCAGAACTCAACAACGCGTTTAACCTCGACACCAGACCGAAGAAATGGAAATATAAATTTAAGTAAATATTTCATCTCCTCGAGTGGGGATCGAACCCACAACCAGTCGGTTTTACAGTCACACCTCGTGCCGCTGCGCCACGAATTAAATTTTTAATTTTTAAATGTAGTACATACAGTCAATTTGGGTAACTTTAATTTTTTGGGTAACATTGACTGTGGGACCCCGAACTTATATTATATTTGTTTTGATAATTTTACGTATGATACAATATTATTGACTATTTTTTAATGAATAAATGTAAATTTACAAACGAAAAGAAATTTAAGACTTAGTACAAGGAAAACACAAATATAGATGAAGATAATGTTACTTTAGCACCATTAACACTAAACGTGCTAAATAAATTGCCGTCTGAAATTAAATAAAAATGGATATGATGCTGTTTCTACAGTAGATACTAATATAGTATAAATATAGTATAAAAGTAATATAGTATAAAAGAAACGATTTTGGAAGGGATTATGCGGGATGATCCTGAATAGACAATTAACTTCAAGTTCAAGTTAAGAAATGAAATATTTAATATTTTCGGTATGGTTTCAGGCAAACAGCGTCGTTGAGTTCTGTCACTCAACACGCAAATCCTTTAGAATTTGGCGGTAAATGGGGAAAATGGGGAGGAAGAGTTTTGTTTTAGCACTAAGTTTCATCTGCCTACATACAGCGTGATGCTAAAAAAAGATAAAAAATAATAAAAGATAAAAACGATAATAAGCTATAAAATTTATTACAATATATGTCTATAGAGAACATAGAAAATATTAATATAATATAACACATTGAATATGGATTTCTAAAGATCATCATCATTCATCATATTATTCATACAAATTCTTAGCATTTATCTGTCACATATAATTTGTTGAAGCATAACATGAGAAATTCAATATATTTGAAATTTTATTTAAAGCTGACAAGTTTCAAGTTTACATGTAAAAATTTCCTTTTCATTCTTTCGTTTCTGAAAAAAATAATGTTTCTGTTATTCATTTTTTCCGCTTCACACTTTATCCTGTATATAGCAGGTCAGACTGTAGTAATCTAGTGTAAGTAACTTAAGAAAAAGAAAATAATAAATATTTAACTGATAGTCCCCCAAATGTTTAATTAATCTCTCGAGTGGGATTCAAATCCATAGCCGTCGCTTTCACAGTTACACACCTGTACCACTGCGCCACCACCACCTCCGAATCAAAAATATATAAAATTAAAAAAACAACAGTAATTTAGCCACCCTATTCCTACGTATAATGAAACTATAAATCCGTCTCGATGTGCGCATCACGTAGCGCCGGTAACGAGGCTCAAATAACTTATTTACTAACGCTGAAATCGAGACTGCACTTCGCAACACACGGACAGACTCAACTTTGCCCTTAATTGCTAGAATACTTTCGTTTTTTTTTTGTTTCAATAAAATATTATTTCGCATTATGTAGTTAAAAACAGGTCAAGCACTAGTCGGACTCGCCCACCGAGGGTTCCATATACAAAAAATGGAGATTTTGAGCTTTTTCTGAAATTCAAACTTAGCCAGAGCCCTTTCCTCTGATCTCACTTGAATTAGTAATACTAAACTTTGCCATCCTATTATATTTGCTATATTTTTTTTTTATTTAACCACACATGTATAGTTTTCTGATTTTTTACTGAACTAGTACTGCCTGTAGATGCTCGCTGCCAAATTTCATAATTCTAGTTTAATTAAAAGTCATTATTCACTTTTATTTCCATCATAGTGTCGAAATACGCGTTCCTTGCGATAGAAACGGCCATATCTTTTTTTAAGTAATGTAGAAATACATTTTTTTCAGAAACTCATAGGACCGTAGATCTGAGTAGTAAATGGTTTGCATTTTAAACCGATACCTCCAAGCATTCCTGAGATTAAGATTTGACAGACAGACATACAGACGGGCATTAAATTTTGGATTATAAGATAGTAAGGGTTCCTTTTTCCCTTAAAAGGTACGGAACCCTAACAATAGTCTAATTATGGTACCTAATGGTAATGGTACCTAATTACACCTTTAGTTTCAGTGATTGAAAATAAAGGTTGAAATTCTTAAAAAATAATAATAAAAAAAGGGGAAAATTGCTAAAAATTGAGTAATATCATGGAAAGCAATATATACAAAAAAAAACTAAATCAAATTATATATATTTTTAATAAATTCTTAATAAGTGCTAAAATAATTGAAAGAAAATATATATCTATTTTAGAATTTCTCACGGATATTCTCATTTCTGGTTCGAGCTGAAAGTGTAAGTAGAGTGCACGACTGTTTGTTTCGTTATTAAACTGTTTCAATCCAAAACTATTCATTTTGTTGATCGTGCTACTATTTAAAGCTTAATAATAAGAAATAATATAACACTTTACTTAGGTAACATTATCATGGAAAAGATTTGCAAAAATATTAACTAATTTATAAAGTATGTTTTAATTAGAACGGAGTGTCTTAACACTACGTTCCTTGGTTTGTTCTGCTTAGTTCTATTTTCTTATTTTATGTTTTTTTTATGATCGTGAAGAAACTCTTTTGGGGTACGCTGCACAAAATGCTCGCCCGAGGGGACTAGAGCAAATCCTGGACTGGCATATGTGGGCCGTCCACACTATCCACTAAAACCTTACGGTGCTCCTCCTCGACAGGTATAGGTCATGACTACGAGAGCCAAGAGATTCTTCCATAATCCTGGCGGTCCTTCTACCTGCTCTGTTATGCGGGATACAATGTGAAGCTAGGATATACATATATAGGTTTATATATACGTTTTCTAAAATAAATTGTGTATAGTAAATAAAATGAAACACAAACAGGCACTCGGAATACTACATTAACATTTTTATCTAATTATGTTTTTTATAAGATTTATGTATTATTCTATTTTTTTATATCAATTTATTTATTAGTATCGGTTTTGTATCGACATCTCTAATTTAGTGTTTGGCTTGGAGCAACAGTAACTAACATTTTGTTATTATATTAATTTTTAACTTTCCTAGAAACACAAATTGCTGTGTAGTGAGAGGAAACGTACAAACGCATTTAAACAATATTTATGTTTTTCCTATGTAATTCAAACCTACTTTAATCGCGTTTCAGATTCATATCTTTTTAAGGAACACCATCTAAAGCTAACATTATAATAACGATCACATCAAAATAGTAAGTCAAAATAAAAAAATATATTTATAAACACAAAAACCCCGACTGCATAAAACTAAAAAGAAAATAAAGAAGCAAAATAGTTTATTAGGATTAACAGTCGGGACCTATAAGTAATTCTTCAATCAATAAAATCTTTACCAGGAACCCTGCATAGTTTAAAGAGGTCCAATGGCGTCCCACAGCCGCCATGATTGTTTTTTTTAACGTCATCTAAGAACACTCGGCTGCTAAGACAAATCTTAGGATACCTCAATTATGTAAATCCATTCAGCGGTTCTGGAGATATGAGGTAATAAAGAATATTATATTCATACATACATACATACATACAAGATACGCGCGAAAAACATAACCCTTCCTTAGCAGTCGGGAGAAAATTAAACACGAAACATTTTAAACATCAGAAACATCAAATACAACAAATCGAGAAATCATCTTGAAAATATGTACAAACTAAAATATATGCAGGTCAGTGGAATTGTAAACATTTGTTAGACAAAGAGCACAAACAGCGCGTACGTTCTTCATCAGTGCAACACCTACGTGATTGCATCTTCTGTGAAGTGCACCAATTAAACAATGCACCTACCCGCTTAGGTGTGTGATACACTACAATGATTGCTATAAAATATTTTAGTTTGAGTAAAGCAATTGTATATATCTTTAGGGTCCCGTAAAAAGATTGATAAAATTGAATATTTATTGGTTTTTCCATAGAAAAAAATCATGACAAACTTATATTAGTAGTTCATTTAATACATAATGAGTGCATATGCCTTAAAATTTGTCAACAATCCTGAAATTGATCCACCTCAGAGGGTGAGCTCGATTCGCATTTAACCACTTACCAGTTTATTTTTAATTCATTTGTTGTAATTAAAATAAAAATGTAATTAACTGTACAAAACAACTATAAATTGTTGTTGCCTTAATTTTCAGTATATTGTGAAGGACTTAGTGAATAGAAGTAGTACTAGAGATTAGTTTTTTAGATTTATTATTATTTTTAGGGTTCCGTACCTTAAAACAAAAAAACGGAACCATTAAGATCACTTTATTGTCTGTCTGTTCGTCTGTCAAGACCATTTATTTCAAGATCGTGTGGAGGTATGAAGTTGAAATAAATGTCAGATATTCTAGATCACGGTTCCTTGGAGAAAAAAATAAAACAAGCATCTATCTAAGTCAAAGCAAACAAAAGATACGAGCGATACATCGTTATTACAGCATTTTGTATGAAATTCGCCGCGTAATCATGGACCATGAATTATGAAAAAAAAGTGAAAATTTATGGATATTTTATAGAAAAAAATCATAACAAATTTAAAATTGTATTTAATTTCATACAAAATCAATGTATAACGTCCACATATTTAAATTTGTCAATTTTTATATACTTCTCGTTCGCATACAATCCTGATATTGATACGAAGCCCTCGGTATGCGAGTCCGATTCGCATTTGTCCAGTTTTTTTAATTAGATATTTTTTTTTCTAAAATATATTTTGTGTTTACAGTATAAAATATAATCTATTCGTGTACACAAAGTTTAAGAACGCCGCCTGTGGGTTTACGTCACGCGACAGCCAGAGGTCACGAAGTCGTGTAAAACTGTTAAAAGGTGTTCGAGTTTAGCACATGAGATTGCGGACCACGCAACTCCTCAAGCATTTTGTTATAATTAAATGGAGAGGATCACAAGTATATTTTGATTGAGTCTTCTAAATGTTTTTTTTAATAGATATGTACTTTACATAGATACTTATTAAAATAATTATTAATTATATTTGTTTTAAGCGTTGGGTAGAAAGTAAAGCTTTTTAGCTTCACGCTGTATCCCATACATAGAAACAAGAATCACCATACAAGAATCTGTGAACCTAGTGTTAAGACACTCTCTTTCCTATTTTCTGCCGGATTCTTCGTCGCTACGCTTCGCCTTAGCACCAGAGCGAAGAAATGAAAATATTAAATATTTTATTTCCTCGAGTAAGAATCAAACGCACGATCTGTCGCGTTTACAGGCACACGTCCGTGCCCCTGCACCACGACTAGCCTCAAGTAATTTTTTTTTCGACTTCATCATTCCTTCTCTAGATTCTACTTATGAGAAACCAATATTTTAGTTTATTATACATTCTCTCGAAGATAAATAAGCAGGTTTAATCTCTCACGATATGGCATTTACAACTACTAATTTTATAATTGTCTAACATAAGATACTAAGTGAGACAGTATGTTAATTACGAAAGTAATTTATAAGGGCTCAAACTTAACCATAAATTAGAATGACAAATAGTTTCTAAGTGATTTAATTTTAACCTATGATGTAACTAGTGACTGTATTGTATGCTTTAGATCATACCGCGTTGATTTTAGTAAATATTTTTGAGGTAATTCTTAGTTTTGGTTTTTTTAAATCGTCATCCTCATAGTAGGCATAGAGAACCTAGTGTTAAGACACTCCGTTTCTTATTTTTTGACAAATTTTGGAGGTAATGCGTGTTGAGTGGCGGAACTCAATACTTGGGAAGTATCGGATTACGTACGTAGTTTTTAGGGTTCCTTTTAAGGAAAAAAGAAATTCCTTATAATATCACTTTGTTGTCTGTCTGTCTGTCAAGAGCCTTTATCTCAGGAATGCTTGGAGATATCGATTTGTATTCAAACCATATATTTTATTCATTTATATGACACACTAATTGACCATAACCCTTGGTGGGCGAGCCCGACTCGCGCTTGTCCAGTATTTTTTTTCATTAATTAGTTTTACAGTTCCACATTCTCAATCACAATATGTGAAAAAAAAAATATTTTGTTGTTGTATCAACAAAATCATAAGTTTCCGCATATAAAAGACTTCAACGAGCTTCCTTTACAGTAATTTTTAAACATTATCAATGTTCATTGACTATATGTCTACACATATAGTAATTCATTATTATAATTTTTCATTTATTAGAGGGCAGTCATGGTTCAATGGTACAAACTGCGACTGAAATTGTGACAGACAAGCATTAGGTGTTGAGCGGCGGAACTCAAGAAATCGGAGGAAAATGGAAAACGGAGTGTCTTAACTCTAGGATCCCTCTGCCTACCCTGATGTGAGTGGAACATAGTGTAAAGCTGATAAAATATAGTTATTAATAATAATAGACACATAATTATATACATTTTTTGAGGCCAGTCGTGACGCAGGGGCATAAAGTGTGACTGTAAAATAGACTGGTTGTAATATGGGATAGTATCCGTTCTGTCCCCACTCGAGGAAATGAAATATTAATTTACATTCATGTTTTCATTTCTTTGCTCTGGTATCGAGTCGCGTTGCACCACTAAACACGTAATGCCTCCAGAAACCGGTAGAAAATGGAGAACGGAATGTCCTAACACTAGGTTCCCTCTGCCTACACTGATGTAAGCGGGATACAGCGTGAAGCTGATATAAAATAGTAATTAAAATGAACACATAATAATATAAACCAAAATATGACGATACAAATGTATCATAAAAATAACAGATACTTTTAATTAAAAATTTGTAATCGTATAGAGCATTGCTTACAAATTTAATACGGTAGCATTTTTATATTTGGCTGTTACTTTATCTTAGATATCGATATTCGATATACATGCTTATGTGTCGATATATTTCGTCAGAGTATATAAAGTACCTACTCATATTACAATTGAACAATAGATCGATTTCTGGCGGTATCGATTTTTTTTGTGAAATTTCCGCTCTCACAGCTGACAATGAATTCAAATAGTGACATTCAAATAGCGCTAATTTGATCCTAAGAATAAAATAATGTATGAAGAACTCATATATTTATTCTATTTAGGCAGAGGGAACCTGGAAACCTAATTTGCATGTTTAGGCTACGTTCAGATGACAAGCGTTCAACGCGCGCTGAACGTGCGCTAAATTTTTGTATAGTGTTCACATGACACACGCTTGTCAGACGTTGAATGCGCGTTGTCGCGGCCGCCATAGATTTCAGTAAAGTTCTACATTTGCCGGAGAAGGACGTAGAAACAGTTTTAGCGGTGATTTTATACCGACGGCTGAACCGACGCGGCAGAACACGGAGATATTGGGCCCAGCCAATTTCCACACGATT
The DNA here is from genome assembly GCA_021202915.1 of Heliconius himera. Classification (NCBI taxonomy): domain Eukaryota; kingdom Metazoa; phylum Arthropoda; class Insecta; order Lepidoptera; family Nymphalidae; genus Heliconius; species Heliconius himera. The sequence goes on from JAJHJA010001005.1 coordinate 56,844, forward strand.
TCTGAATAAACTGATCCCAAAAAAGCGTATATCCGCGTCGAAAGCGCGCGCTCAACTAAACGGAAACATAGAAAATCAATGATCTCAAAGCGCGCGTTGACGCGCGCTGACAACAGACGAGCGCTAGCGCAGCGTCAACGCGCGCTTTATTAAAACGCGCGTTAGCATGTGTACGACCTGAACAAAAAGTATGTAGTTGTAAACTAACTGAACGTAGCCTTAGTTTACATGAAAAAATTACGTTGTACATTTTATGTGGTATTCACTGTACACATAGCATGGTAGGCAGAGGGAACCTGGGAACCTAGTGTTAAGACCGTTTTCCATTTGCCGTCGAATACATCAAAACTTTGTGATTATCATTTATTTTATGTTTTCATAGGCTGAATGTAGAACTCTAAAGTCGATATTCCAGAATAACAAATATAACTGAAATTTTAATTTATACATATCGAAAGTACTAAAAATATCCATCTACAGTCGTTTCTAAAATTTATTCTTTTCTTTCAAACAACTTACAAAAAAATGTTAAAAGATTAAAATAGTATACATATACTTAATATAGGTTTACATAAACTTAAAAATGCAACAGAGAGAGATTGTAAAATTCTGTATGTAAATATTTATTACATTTTAAAATCTACTCTTTCTATCAATACATAGAACGTATTGATTAATTACACATTTAAATAAAGCAGAGTACAAAATTTAAACCATTTCTATAATATAATGTAACTCTGTTCTGTGTGTAAGCTAATGCATATAATTGTTAAATTTGAGGCCAGTCGTGGCGCAGGGGCACAAAGTGTGACTCTAAAATCGTTGTGGGTTCGTTCCCCATTCGAGGAAATGAAATATTTATTTACATTTATATTTTAATTTCTTCACTCTGGTGTCGAGGCAAAGCGCGACGTTGAGTTCCGCCACTCAACACGCAATGTCAGAAGACGGCGGAAATTGGGGAACAGAGTGTCTTATCACTATGTTCCCTCTGCTTACCCTTCTGTGTGCCGGATACAGCGTAAAGCTGTAATAAAATATATATTGCTACTGTTCTCTGGGAAAACAATTGATTGTCATGGAGACATTTTTATGGGAACATTTTGTACATTAAAACCTAGATTAATTATTATTTTTGGGTCCCGCCAATTAGACACCTGGTGCTGCTTTTATTTTTATTCACCCCATAACCCGCATATAGTCGGGTACACTGAGCGAAATTAGTGTTATGACACTCCTTCTCCCACTTTCCGGCGAATTTTCGAGGCATAGCGTGTTGTTGAAAAATTTATATTTTCATATCTTAGCTCTGGTGTGAAGGCAAAGCGCGGCGTTGAGTTCTGCCAATCAACACGTAATACCTTCAGAATTTGGTGGAAAGTGGGGGACGGAAGTGTCTTTATAGGAACGGAGTGTCTTAACACTAGGTACTTAGTTTTCCTCTACCTATCCGCTATATTTTATATTATATTTATTAGTGAGTATTTTTATATTATAAACTTACTATCGCAATGTTATATAAATCCAAGAAATTCTCAACTAAAAACCATATTGCAATTATATATTTGCCCTAAAGACCTCATAACTGAGTGACCGACGACAAATACTCATAAATACTACACAACGTATACGAGGCCAGTCGTGGCGCAGCGGCACGAGGTGTGACTGTAAATCCGACTGGTTGTGGGTTCGATCCCCACTCGAGGAGATGAAATATTTACTTAAATTTATATTTCCATTTCTTCGCTCTGGTGTCGAGGTTAAGCGCGGCGTTGACTTCTGCCACTCAACACGCAATGCCTCCAATATTCGGCAGAAAGTGGGGAACAGAGTGTCTTAACGCTGTGTGCGGGATACAGCGTGAAGCTGATTATTATACTACACAACGTAAATTCAGCGATAACTTCTGTCGAGGACGAGACCGGAATACCAAAGCGTGGTCACTAAGAAATTTAAAAAAAAACGCCAATTTAGGTTCCAATGGAGTTTCAAAATTACAGTCACGAACTAAAGTTCACCTATGACATGTAGGAAATCTCGTATTAAAGTATCATTTGTGGGACGGCAGCGCACTTATGTACGTGGTTAATAATTTATATTATTGCGTATCTTGTAATGTTTAGGTTAAAACTGTTTTTGTTGTTTTAATAAGGACAGCTTTGACCAGGTGGGATGTTAGTGTAGCTAGTTGAGATAGCGGTAACGATGATAGGATGTTAATATTTGAATATTTATAATAAAAAGAAATATTTGTTTTTAACATTAATAAAGTGTTATTCCACACTTAGGAAAGAAAAATACTTATTTCGAAAACGTATAAAAATTTAAACGTAGCAGGGCTCGAACAACATAAATAAGTTATAACAAGCGTATGAAAATTTCGACGTAGCTTGACTTGAACGTACGACTCAGTGGTCAGAGCGCCTGGTCGGTTTCCAGGAGGCGCGGGTAAATTTTTATACGTTTTCTAAATAAGTAGAAATATTTGTACCTAAATATTTTAATAGAATTGATAAAATGTTTGGAGGTGTTATTTTTATCCATTGTTAAAGTGGCGGGGCGGCAAACATCTAATTAATAAATGCAACGGATATGAGTTCGATATCCACTCGGGGGAATGTTTTCTTTTTCTCGCTCTAGTAAACAAAAAATCACGAGGTTGAGCCCCCTCTGCCTACTCTGTATACAGAGTACGGAACAAAGCCAAAAAAAAAAATTAGAAGGAGGAAGGTGCTCCACCTTCACTATAATGTAAATAATATTGATAATAATTTAACTAAATAACTACTATTATTGTCCAGAGTATTTGAGTGAGAATAATTTAAATTAAGTTTTTTTTTAATTCGTCTTAATGACTGACATTACGATAGAAATCTGTAATAATACCATACCCTACAAACTCACAACACATACTCTACGTTTGACCTGCGCGTGCGCAATAGTAATAAAAAGTAAATTGTATATATAATTCATCTTCTAAATCCCCTTTACAAATCGATACACAGTATTATATTTGTAAAATGGATAAAATTTTACTTACTCGCACTTCGTTGTGATTTTAAAATGCTAAGTTTTCGGTATTTTAAACCACTTCGTCTCTATAAGTTTAATCATATTCATATTTTTTTACGGTATGTAAAACTATAACTGCTTTTAATTACTGGTTTCTATTATCTTTGAGTCATTATTGAGAACAGTATTGAGAAAAATCTTTTTCGACATTTGTTTCACAATTGCTGTTATGGTTCATATGATTTGTGAAGTGAAATCTAGTTTAATTTTCATTGGTAGTGACTTTTCTTTTCAAAACAGTATGTATTGAATTATATTTAAATTAAGATAATTAAGTAAAATCCGCTAATGTATATTGTTATATTTTTCCATATACGCTGAAATTTATGGATTTCATTACAAAAGAGGCGGTCGTGGCGCAGGGGCACAAGAGTGTAACTATAACGCGACGGTTGGGAAACGAATAATTATTTATTAATATTTTAATTTCTTAGCTCTGGCACCAAGGCAAAAGTCCAGCGTTGAGTCCCGCCACTCAACACGCAAAGTGGAGATCGGAGAGTGTTTATCTATCTACATTTAATTTATTCTAAAGTACGCTTTTGTAAAGTATGTTCTTGTATTTTTTCCATATTAGTTAAAATTTACGGATTTCACTAGAATCATATATATATTAAGACGACCATTTCGTACTCATTACGTATCTTACGTAGGTAAAATAATTAATTTACCATTGAACGCAATCTTTAATCTCGAACAAATTAATTATTAGGTACCGAACATATGGAATAAACGTTGCTTAAAACATCATAAAATGTAAAGTTGTTTCTAAATGTAATCAATTTTCTTCGTTAAACTTTCGTCTTAATAATAATTAATTATTGATTCTTAATTGATCAAGTTTACAAGAAGATGAGGATGTGAAGTACATATCAGAATAGAATATGGCCTTTAACGCCCAATATTAATAACCTATCTCCAACGTCAATCTTAGATTGTTTCATATATCTATGCAATCTAGAGATTATTAATATTGGGCGTAAGAGAATTAGAATTATAGAGATAGTTGAAGAGGTATTTTTTATTTTTTAGTAGCCCAAAGACTAGCTCTTAGACCTGGGAGACACCTGGGTAAATACAATATTACCTAATTATTAAATTTCAAATACAAATATAAAACTGTTACTGCCTGTAAGATATAATATGTAGTACGCAGTGAGAGAGACTGAGACATGGACATTAGACCATATGTTTTGTAAAAATAGTAATACATGGACATATCTAGAGAAATTTTCCAGGGGGTCTGGACTATAGCTTTGAACAGATCTGTTCGTAATTTTTTGGTATGGGCACAAGGCTATTCTAGGGTGGTCAAGGACCGACCGGCTCTCATTATTCCTAAGCCCTTGTAGGTATATAAAATTGGTACCACTAATAGCAATATGGAGTTATTTTTGTGGGAACGTATTTATACATATACATAACCTTAGGCTAAAATTAGTTTTAAAAGCAATCAAAACATTAATAATTACAAACTGACTATTAATGACCCCACACTATCTCACGTTGATCACAGTTTCCTAAGAGCGGTTGGTAATCGCCAAGGTGTTGATGTTTTATTCCATATTTCGTTAAACCTCTCTATAGCTATACATATTTTCCTTTTAATCTATATTTCTTTCAATGTTATGATATATTGTATGTAAGACAAAATCAAGATCGTAGGTTTGTTCTTTGCAGCAAGGATACTTTTTTTTTCTGCTTCTCGCTGTATGAAGCAGGGTAAAGCAGGGTAGGCTGAGGGAACCTAACCTAGAGTTAGGATTTTTGCATTGCGACATTGCGTTCTCCACTTTCCGCTGAATTTCCATTTCCATTTCACTTTGTCTTGTTACCAAATCGAAGAAATTAAAATATTAATAAATAAGAATTCCATTAGCCCGAGTGGGAATCGAATCTGTCACGTTTACAGTCACTTGCTTGTGCTTAAAAGAATCATTTTCATTTCATTTTAAAAGGAAATTAAGTTATCATAATTAGAATGTAGGTTATTATAATGTTATGCTTTTTGTCATCACGTCGCTACTATTTTTGTAGGGTTGCCAAAAAGATCCTAGTTCCTTTTTTCCTCTTACTAATAATGCGTATTAAGTGATGGAAAAAAAACTCACTCCTTATATACAACCGGAAAAAAATACTTTCAGTTTTTAAAAACCGGTTAAATTAAGATTAATCTAACAAATGTTAACTTTTTCTTATTAAATAGCATACAACTTTTATCGTACGTAGATTTAGAAAAAATATTAAATTGTGAAACTTACGGCAATCTTCTTATCTTAATAGTGTATAGAGAATATGTAATCATTTTATTACAGATGCTTCTTAAATGCAGACATTAGAGTTGCGCGTGTGGTCAGCTGGGGTCAATGTCAGTTTCGAATTTACGGTAATTTTTTTTTATTTCTTCTTTAATATGTTACTAATTTATACTTGGGAGTGCAATTGTAAGTAATTTTTATTTCTTATCCTTTGTTGATAGATAATCGTATTTTTTAAGTGATGCAATCGTAATATTATATTATTTGAACTAGCGACTAGCTCGCGGCTTCGCCCGCTAATACTACAAAAATATTATTTATTGTATTTAAATATTTATTAATACTTTTTGACATTATTATGAACAATTAATTGAAAACTAACAGCACACTACAGCAACTAGTAGCAATTTTATGGAACCAAATACTTTATAGATATCACTTTTAAATATAGAATATATAAAAGTGAAACTTTTTTTATCGAATTTAAATAAAATAAAAACTAAATGTTAAGGGAAGTTTGCCTAAATAGAATAGTAAAAACTGCACTTAAATTGGTTAATCCAATTCTGAAGGTTAGCGTGAACAAATGCACAGACAAACAGACATAAAATTTAAAACTCATTGTTTTGGGTTCTATTACATTGATAAATGCCTCCGATAATTAATTTTTTTCGTATATCTTCCACGTACAAACGAAGATTAGTTACAATTTTATTATATACAGCATGGAAGGCAGAGAGAACCTAGTGTTAAGATATTCCTTTCCCGACCCACCACCCTAATTTTTCCAGGACATTTGGCTTGTCGAGGCAGGCTAGTTGAGTTGCAAACCTCAACGCTTTAATTTTTCTTCTTACCAGATCAAGGAAAATTAAATTATCCTGAGTGGAAATTGAACCCACAAACGCGTTTACAGTTAAACGAAGTGTCTCTGCACCATAATGGTTGCTTAATATTTACTTGATTTAATAAAGTACTATTAAAACTATTTTTTCAAATTTCTTAAACGTTTTATCATTTGCTATTAGAGAATTTATTTTTTAAATTCAAACGCATTTATTATGTACATGTGACGATTTTTTCACTTAATCCTTGAAGTATTTATTTAATTTAAATGGAAAAGTTTGTGGTTGTGTATTTTGTTGTTATATGAAAAAAGTTTTTTTTGTGCATAATAAGTATTCACTGTTTAGAATCAAGAAATATATAGAAATCGTTTCACGCAGCGTACTATTTTATGAATATGTATAACATATTTTTTACTGAAATATCAATAAGTACGTACCGTACTTTCGCTAACTATTCGCCCTAAGTATTAAATATTTTTTTCAGCAGCAAGTTAGGCAAAAGGAACCTAGTGTTAAGACACTCCGTTTTCCATTTTTCAACGAATTTTTGAGGCATAGCTTATTGAGTAGCGAAACTCAACGTCATTTGTCTTGTTACTAGAGTACAAATCATATATAATTAATTCACAACCATCCTGTTTACACATCACATATTTCCATTGATTCTTTGATTCAATAGAATCAAAAATTATATATACATAACAGTAAGGTAATATAAAAAATAAAACAATAAATAATTTTCATTACATACAAATTTAATAATCAAATCATAGGTAAAATAAGCGAAACACTTGCAACAATAAAATATACATACAGTGTCCACTTACATATTCTTAAGTCTACGTCTAGGTATACATTAACATACACATATGACTATGGCGGTCAGCCAAAAAAAAAAAATATTTATTGCGAGAAGACTCTTTTAAATAATCATTTATTATCTGTGGAAGCCAATTCGGATGCGATTTTTACTCTGTGGCTAACATCCAACGAGACGAGTACCTCTACAATAACAAAGAAACGAACGTTATGTTAATAAGTAATAACTAACCTAAGGTAAGGCGTTTAGTTAAATATGATTTTTTTTATTAATTAAAATATTATAATTCGTGTTACATTCCATAATGGAGATTCATATCGATATGCGTTTCTTACATATACTTTTTTTAGTTGTCACTAGCACCACTTAATCTATATTTAATTATTCATGTAGTTAAGGTGGGTGAATGCCAAAAAGTGAATGACTGTGTTTTGGCGGAGAAAATTCTTAAAAATATACTTTTTTTTTAGGTGAATACTTTTGAAGACGCTGTTTATTAATGTGTAAATGCAGAGTACATTTTTCAAATTATTCTTGCTGTAGATGATTTGCAACTAAATATTTTAATTTTATCTACAAACAAAATAATATTCGCATAACAGCATAAAATTGGATAATTACAAATTCACTGGTTATAGAATCAAAATTTTGACATATTCAAAATATTAATCGCGTATATCTGAGAATCAGTCAACCCGTGACTACAGATTACGAAAAAGTGTTCGAAGCATCGGGTTTCCAAAAATATATAACACTAAAATATACGCGATCAATACAATAAACTTGCGAAAATCAAACATTTTGTTGTGTTTAATTTGGTAGAAATCTAAAAATGGTCAACTTTGACTGCCACGGTGTTGAGCGTGGTGGTGGCGGGCAGGAGTATCTGGTCCCAGTCGGTGCTGAGGTGCGCCTCCGTGTCCGTGGCCTTGATGGTGAGGCCGAGCGAGGGCACCGCGTTGGCGCAGTGCGGCAGCCGCAGCGTCACCGGCCGCAGGAACACCAGCCCCTGCGGCCCGCACATCACCAGTGGGGATAGCATTGCTTCACCTGTTCCAAATTTTATTGTTATAATATTGCTTGGTTTAATGTCTGTTTTTTATTTATTTCTAGGAATTATATGAAGTTAAACGAATAGTGATAAAGTGATATCATTGAAAATACTAGGTGTAGATAGAAAAATTAGCAATGTAGGAGTCGCAAGTACATGAGTACCAGCGGACCACAACTTACTAGTTAGTGATAACATTGCTCCATCTGTGTCAGATTAAAAGACAGTTGGCTTCAATTTAAAAAATATATATACAATTTTTAACGTAGCAGAACTCAAACACGACCATTTCGGAAAATGTCTAAGGTTCCAAGAGGCCAGATTTGAGTATCACTATGTTAAAATGTATTTCATAAATTAAAAGGATGAAGTAAATCGAATGAAAGTATAGCGAAATCATTGATAAATGTGCAAAATGTGAAAATACTTAAATAAGTAATATGGAGAAAATGCAAAAACGAAATATAGATCAGTATAGACAAATCAAAAAAAATTATAGAGAAAATTTTAAGACTTATTTGAAAAATAAATGACTTTTATTATTATATATTTTAATATAGAATGGACAAACGAAAAACACAAACACAAATCGCAACACGTTAACGCAGAGGGTTAGTTAGACAAGCAAAGCGGAAAATGACGAACATAATCACCAAGCACCGTACCTAAATCACCAAATACCTCGGCATGGAAAACGAACTGTAAATGAAGACAAATAAATGCAAAAGGCATAAAAAATGGATAAATTTTAGACAGACAGATGCAAAAACCTCGTGTGTTTTGCATATATACAGTGCACTAGTCAAATTTGTGTTAAACATACGATCACATGGTCGGATGTACGTAGCACTGCCTTCGTCTCTTCTCTTCTATTTTTAAGTACGAGTGTATTGTGTTGTAGAAACTGCGCAAAAATAACCAAATTCATTTTACCCAAATGTTAGTGATGTACCAAATGAACAATACACATAGAAATGATTTAATATGATATTAAAATTATATTGCAACTGATGTGTAATGATTTTTGAATTATAGAAGTATTATATTCAAAAGAGGTGCTGTGGTTGGTTATTTTGCTAGAAGTAGTCCTAATTGTACTATTCGGGAGGATCAAGGTCTAACTATTCGCTAATCTACGTTTGTTATTCACATGCCATATTCATGCAATACGTATAATCAATACAAAATATCAAATACACCAAATATAAAAAAAAATCCAAACAATCTATCCGTTTATACCCATTTTTGTTTTAAAATTTCATACAATTTGCAAACGTTAATCGCCAATTAGTAAGTGCAACTACATTCATCGCGTGCTTCGTTACAAAAGCATTACCGTTATCCATATCGATGGGAGGTCCCCCCACTCGCTGACTCAATCTCGGATCGGAAACGGTAAAATAGATCTTTTGCTTGATGCCTGGAGCGATAGCTTTCGGAGGAATTATGAGAGAAACACCCCAATTCCTATCTTCCAAAACGCCACCCTCGCTGTCAAATATACCCCAGGTCGTGTGAGGTCCATCCGGCTCCACTTGGTCTCCTTTGTTCCCGGATTCATTTGCTTCTGAAATATCAGCTTTGACAATTGTACTGTCATTGTTTATCACTGTTGTCTCATTTCTACTTGACGATGCATTATCTGACGTATCTTGACTATTTTCTGCACTCCTTTCGACAATTTTTTCACAAAATGTCACGGTTCTGTTAGTTTTTAAAGAACGATCTTGTAAATCTTGTGAAGTATAAGGAGTGCTTTGTGGCTTATTTTCGAAATTCATACTACACTCTGATGCATAATGAGTTTCCATTGACGTAGTGGATTCATAAGGTACTGGTGACGATGTTACTTTTAATGCATTTGAAATATGATCTGCTTTGCCGTGTAATCTTGGTGCATATACGGGCTCCCCTTTAAGTATATTATTTTCTAAGTTTTTTGATTTTTCTTTTTCTGCGTCAGTCTTAGATTCTGTTAACCGCAACTTCGAAAAATCTATTTCTTGGAATCCCTCACATTCGCCATTCATAGCTTCTGCTGGCGTTTGATATAATGGTTCTCGACGAGACAAGTGATTTGCGTCACTTAACTCGTATGGACTACTTCTAGCGCTACTTTCTCGACTAACTGAGGGATGAATATCTTTAGTTTCTTGGTGAGATTCATATATAACACTATCTTTAAGTTCTCTTTTCGAAACATATAACGGCTCTCTACTTTTTACAGAATCACTTTCATTTGCCTCAAGTCTAGTTTGATATATCTTTTCCTTTTTCGCTTGATTCCTTTGTTTTATAATTTCCAATTTTTCTTCTAATTTACCATACGTAGGGTCTTTACTGGCAAGTAAAGCAGCTTTTTGTGACAATATTTCTTGTTTGGACACATACGTACATTCGGCTGAAGCTGGTCTTATTTGTGGGGAGTAATCTAAGGAATCACGTCTCGTGTTATAGTTGTTGTCGGAGCAACTAGATTTAACTTCAGACCGAGTGGCATATGGTGATTCTGTCTGATTTATTCTCGCCATCATTTCAGTTCTAGTGGCATAAGGAGGTTCACTCATACATTTGCTCATAGGCGATATTCTGCCTGGATAGTTAAGGGGTGTGTGCAACTTTCTCTCAGGACGAGTTGCATATGTATTTTCCGACCAAGATGTACTTGGGGGCGGATCATACGTTCTTTTGCCGTACACTGGCTCTTTTGAATTGAACGATGTATCCATTCTCTGCTTTAACATATCTTCTTTAGTATTATAGGGTGATTCGGAAAAACGTGAACGTAGCATATCCTCTTTAGTAGTATAAGGACTTTCAGATGTCATTCTCTGCCTGAGCATATGTTCCTTACTAGCATAAGGTGGTTCACTATACAGTGGTTCATTTTTTCTAGGAATGTCCTGTTTCATTGCGTATGGATTCTCTGTGAATTCAACACGAGTAGCGTATATATCGTCTCTTATACATTCAGATCTAGTAGCATAAGGGGACTCTAACAATGGCATAGCTACTGTATCTCTATTTCCATAAGGACTTTCAAAACTCTGATTTGATATCTCTGATCTGGTAGCGTAAGGATTTTCACTCGAAGTATCATATAAAGAGGCGTAAGTCCGCCTTGGCTTAGGAATAGGATCATATACAATATGTTCTTTGCTTTGGTATATTGGTTCTGGAGGTAGAGGTTGGGTTGGGTAAAAAGGTTCATGTTTTATTTGCTGTTGTCTTTGGTAAATCGGGTCTATTTTGGTTATCATATTAAAGCTGGCGTTACCATAGACGCCTCTCCGGTTATATTCTATAAGAGAGTTCTGTCTACGTAACAAAGGGGTAACTTTCGGTTCAGTTTCTATTTCACACATGGAGTTTTGTCTCCGTAACTGCCTTTCTGTGGGCCTTGTATCGTAATCTCTGGCTGCATATGTAGAGCCATCTCTATCGTCACAAAATGAACTTTGTCGTTTTAATATTGGTTTCAGACTGGCTGGCTTTTCGCATGAAGACGAGTTGCTGCGTTGCAACATTTGATTTCTTATTTGCGTGTTTCTCATATGTATGGTCAGATCACCCAGGTCTGACTTTTCTCGTCTCAGCATTGGCATCTGTTGTACGTATCTCTGTTGCAAGTCACTCTCACAAAGTGATTTCTGTCGAGATACTTTTTGACTTTTAGATTTCGAGCGGAATAAATCGAGGACGGCGTTTTTAATGAACGATGGCTTTTTGGACAATTTCTTTTTAGTTTTTGGTGAGAACGTTTCGTCAGGCTCCACGCTGGAGTTCATCGCGTCGGAGCTGCGGAAACCCACAACCAAAACACCCACTTAGTTACTCAATGATACTGATATATGGACACCTCAGATTAATCAATACTAAGAGTAATACAATAAATATATACAAATAATATCAAAATATATATGTAAATAATGAAATATTGAAAATTCTGAAATGTCCCGACTGACTATGATAATCATTTATAAGTGATGAATTTCGTGATTGTTGAAAGCATATTGAAATAAATGTCTGAAATGAGGGAATTAAGAATTCATTAAAATAAATAATAGTAACATATTAATAAGGAAAAATAGCAACATAAGTGATAAAATACATAATGATGATACCACAGAGGAGAATAAAAAAGGAGAAAAAAACCAGGGGATTGTAAGAATAAGGAAATATAAAAGTAAGACAAACTAAAGACAACTTAGTTCAATATGCTTTAAATATAAACAATTGCACTAAAATGCAGACACGCACTGCCAATAGTTTTGTACAGAGTATTCAAATATAAACACCCGATAAATAATAATATGTTACAGATATATAATATTTAATACCGCATACGATACCATACTAATTATATTCCGACAAGACATTGTTAGTCGTTGTGAAGCGATTGGTGTTTGCATGTTAGAGCAAATTGTACAGGGAGGGTAAAGATCTGAGTTCCTTAAAGGAAAACGAAAATTAATTATACAGAGACGGTGCTACAAAGAAATCGAATAAATAAACATGTTTTAAATTTAGATAGGAAACTAATAAAATAAATAATATTTTTTTGATGCTACGCTCCTCCCTAAGGGATTACTGAAGTAATAAACTCTTAAAAGTAAGACAATATAAATCTTAAGTAAAAATAATACTCCTTTTATCAACCTATAAATTTAAATTTTAACAATGGTTCAAAAATGTCACATTCTAGCAATCCACGTTTTTTTACAAAAATCTTGTAAACGTAAAAACGTAAACCCAATCAAAATATTATACTAAAATTACAAAACTAAAAATATAATAATAAGAAAATATCTACAGGATTCAATTCGAACGAATTCTTTTAATTTCAAAAGCTAAAACAATATCTTAAATGGGAAACGGAGTGTCTTAACACTGGGTTTGAGCTCTGTCTCTCTATCCTCTCGTGAAGCTGATTTATTTTCTTTATATAAAAAAAATATATATTATTATTAAGGCTGTAAAATTTTTAGTCTAGTTTTCTAATTTAAGATATATTTAAAAAAAAATTGTATCACCGTCTCATTTTTATGGTATTTGGATACATGCACAATATAAAAAATGATCTATAATTTAGTGCGGATACAAAATAAAATTGACATTACCTTATATTATGCATATGCTGTGGTTTTCTATACAACTCGAACGCTGAGCCGCGTTGTTCTCGGCTGCCGGCTAAATCTAAAAACGGCGTTAAGTTACGTTTTTTTTTAAACACTAATGATAAATATTTGACATATTTAAATTGTATTCAAATAAATATACAGATGGTATCTATGTAGCACTGGATTGTTAAAATTATAGCATTGTAATTTCAACACTCGGAAACAGTTTTAGAATAAAAATTAGGTAATACTGACAGTATAGACTTAGTTTCTAAAATGAACATAATAAATGGTATAAACATATGATAAAATATTATTTTTTATACTCTTAATACATTATTAGCTCAGTGTTTAATAAAAGTATAACAAATAGAAGCAGTAGCTACAAATAATATACATAACTTTTGAACGAACAAAATCTCAAGTGTTTCAGTGTCAGTAGAGAGTCTCTACTTTAGTTACGACACCCCTACTCCCTACTTTCCGACGAATTCTGGAGGCATTGCGGACTGCGTTGCAGAACTAAACGCCGCACTTTGACTCGACGCCAGAGCAAGGAAATTAAAATATTAAATATTTTATTATCTCGAGTGTGTAAACCACTTTTTAAAAAAGCCTACCCAACTGTAAAGCTAGACGTAAAAACAAGTTTAAATAAGCATATTTTTTTAGCAACTGGAGCTTTTTGTTTTGTTGGAAAGGTATCTTTTTTAAATTATTATAGTATGTGTCTCAGTACATAATACAAAATTTTCAATATTTGCTTTATTAATTTTTTTCCTAAATATGTGCGTGAGTATATACGTGTTATTGATTTATCCATACATTACCTATAAGATGTGGGTTATGGGGCAGGTTGAGCGCGCGGTGCGGCGGCGGGCCCGCGTATGGAGGTGACTGTGGGTTCATTTGTGCACCGTACATGTTTTGCTGTTGACATATAAAGAGGATTCTAAAGATTGTCCTTTTTTTTGGCAAAATTTCAGTTTTTCAATATTGACTGATCAATCAATTTTAATAAAATTTTCCCATTTACGTTTGTTATATTTCATATAATGAAGAGTAGTTTTTAGAATAAGGAAACAATATTTTACTATAGTAACCATATCTGATAGCAATTAAAAATGAAACATCATAATATTACAAATATTTAAAAATAAATAAATTAATGGTTTCAATTTCCTAAACGATAAAATTAAAAAAAATAAGAATCGTATAGTTTTGTATCTAGATTAGTATTGCAATAATAATGATGTAAAAAAAATATACAATTAAACTTATAATTTGAATGAGTTCGTACCTGGTGATATGGATGTGTGTGTGACGCGCGATGCGGCTGTGAGTGTGAGTGCGAGTGTGAATAGTGTGGATTTGGACCCGCACCCACCGCCCCACTGGTCACACCCACGTTACCCACCGAGCCCGGAACGGCTTCCATACTCTGAAATTAATAGATAATTAATAAAATATCAATAATCAATATTCATCATATGTAGATGTAATATTAATAAAATATAATATAATACGCGAGAAGATATACAAATGAAACTAGTAATATTTGACGAAATTAAATTAATTTTCTGTTTTTAAGTGTAAAAGTTTTATTAATTTTCAATAATTTCCAATTCGGAAAAACACTATAATTCGCACGTTGAAAATTATAAGCTCATAAGTATATTCTGCCAGCCAGCCGTGGCGCAGCGGCACGAGGTGTGACTGTAAAATCGACTGGTTGTGGGTTCGATCCCCACTCGAGGAGATGAAATATTTACTTAAATTTATATTTCCATTTCTTCGCTCTGGTGTCGAAATTAAGCGCGGCGTTGAGTTTTGCCACTCAAAACGCAATGCCTCCAGAATTCGGCAGAAAGTGGGGAACAGAGTGTCTTAACACTAGGTTCCCTCTGCCTACCCTGCTGTGTGCGGGATACAGCGTAAAGCTGATTTTTGATTAATTTTAAGTATATTCTAGGAAAACGTCGCACGTACTAGGATTGAAACTAGCGTGTGGAATCCGTACAAACTATAGTCAATTAGAGCACCATGCGAAAGGCTATTATAAAATTAATGCCACAAGATAAACACATAAGTTGATACATATATGTATATGAAAGGAATAATTTTTATTTATAAACATTATTTCAGAGATTCTATGAAATATAATTTATTATTGAGTTATAGGTCGTGAGGCTGTAAAATCGACTGGTTGTGGGTTCGATCCCCACTTCGCTCTGGTGTCGAGGCAAAGCGCGTCGTTGAGTTCCGCCACTCAGCACGCAATGCCTTAACACTAGGTTCCCTCTGCCTACCCTGCTGTGTGGGATATATCGTGAAGCTCATTATAATTTTTTTTAATTTTTATTGACTTATATAAGTTTGGCTGTTCGTCAAGTTTTTCCAATTTTCGGCATTTTTTTTAATTAGCTATGGAAAAAAGATCAGGTTGGGGGGTTTACATTAAATGGAACTGAGGTACAAAAGTGTTGGTTAAAGGACTATAGCGTTGCACACCCGCAACGCTAATTTAACATTGTGTTTCTTCTGCCTACTCTACAATATGCTGGTTAAAATACAACAAAAAATCTATTAACTTACTCCATTCCTGGGATGCGGCGGGTGTGGGTGTCCATGGTTAACGTGGTTCATGTTCGGGGGGTGTTGGGGGTGTTGTGGGTGCGGGGGGTGGGGTAAGGGGTCAGGTGCGCGGTAGTGTTTAGGTTTAGGGGGCGGTACAGGTTTGTATGGTGGCGCTCGTCCGGTGTAGTCCGCTTGTGACGCTGAGTTGGTACGCGCACTGTAATAAAATATAGGCTTAAATAAATTTCTATATTTTTAATCGTGAATTATTATATTATTTTATTTTTCAATGAAATGATTGAAAACTAACACTAACATAATAAGTATTATTTATAAATATAAATAATACTAGTTTATGTACTCAATTTTGTACTTTCAGTAACAAACTTGGGAAAACGGTATATTATTAACAAGAATTTATCTATTTTTGTAATATTTAGCGTTGAAAGCGGCAAATTTGTTAGGAATTTCAAAATTAAATATTCAACTTCATCTTTTTAATAAAAAAATAAATAAAACCAAAACACAAGAATAAAATGAAAGTTAAATAAATGATAATTACAAAAGCTTACCTATATTTAGCATGATCGTTAGTCGGCACGTTAGGTAAAGAAGGTCCCCGCGCGTGCATCGGCGTGGCTTGCACAGTGTGCGGGTTATGGGGGTTTAGTGGATTATGGGAATTAGGGGAGTTGTGGGGGTTAGGAGTGTTATGGGAGTTGGGGTTATGGGAATTAGGAGTATTAAGGGGGTTAGGGGTATTGTGAGAATTTAGTGAGTTATGGGAATTAGTAGTATTATGGGAGTTTAGTGAGTTATGGGAATTCTGCGCGTGCGGACTGTTTCCATTCATGGGAGGTCGAGTTTGCGGTGTACGGTAATTGTCTTGTTGCCTGTGATTAATATTGATGTTGCTTTTTACAATGATTTTGTAATAAATGAGTAAGAAATATTAAAACTTATAATATAATAATATTTTTTTTAATTTACTTTTTATTTACTTCGTTTGGGTTAAAAAATTTATTATTCCATTACCATTATATTTTAAAAAATATATATAGCAAGCATTAATAGTTCATTTTTTAAAAGTTAAGCTGACTGCACTTAAAGAAAAAAATGTTGAATAGACTTAAACATAGATAAGAAATAATAATAAGAGGATTAAAGAGCAGTTTCAATTATTTGTTCCTTGAAGAAAATAAGTGTTGTAAAACAGACAGGTAGTAAAGATACGATTTAGCTACAACTTAGTAAAGATTTCGCCGTGCTTCTTAAAGATAAAACAAAGGTATTACAATTTATAACAAGAAAAAGATGTTTTAAGCAGAAAAAAAATTGTTGTTCTCTTTAAAGTATAATAAATAAGGAATATAATGTTCTTCTCTTTTTGAAATTATAAAGTTTAAATTAGATGATATTTAAAATATATATTTGTTTTTTTTTTAAATATATGTATAGTAGCTGTTAAATTTTTATGAAGTGAAAATAATATTTTTCTTTATTATAGAATACTAACTACCTAATGAAGCATAAAATATACTTAGATTTAATTGAAATTAGATTAATTCTAGAAAATCTTAGAAAAATGTCTTGTAAACGTTAAAAATAACCATTTGGCGCACCATAAAATAATTAAGAAAGCATTTACCACACCTTAACGAATTCATTGTAAATTATAACATATAGTTTTAAATCACACAACAAATTTTTACACTTAACAACACTATTAAAAACTTAAGTCACATCACTATCTACTTATCACTTTTATATCTCTACATATATAACTAACTTCATAGTCTTTGTTTATATTGTGAAAGAGACAGAACTATCTGCCATTACACAAGTGCGAAAAAGATAGCTATATATGTATATATATAACAAACTCACCTATAAGTGTTGTCTGTCCGACTGTAGTCGAGGGAGTTGTGTTCGTGAGAATTAGAGTTGCGTTGTGGACTCTGCGCGGGGTTGGGTGGGGGTTCCATTTTACTATAGAAAAAGGTATTTTATTACTATTAGTTATATTAAGTTGTTAAATCTATTTAGAAACTGGTTATTGGCAGCGCAGATGTATAGAGATATTAGGACTGTAAGCAGGAGGTTGTCTGTTCTGTTGTAACTTATAACTTAACTTAACTTAACTTAGCTTCACGCTTTATCCCTTGCGGGGTAGTCAGAGAGAACGGAGCGCCAAACGCTACGGCAATTTGTAAGTTTTTTTTAGAAAGATAAGTTTAATTGTAAAATAAAAAAATACAATATAATATTAAAATAAATATTCACTAATTATAGATATTTGTATAGTATAATTATTAAGTAAGAAAGTGGGGAACGGAGTGTTTTGACACTAGGTTCCCTCTGTCTACCCTGCTACGTGCGGGATACAGCGTTAAGCTGATAAAAAAATATTAAGCAATATAGCAAAATAAATAGCTTACCAGATTATTTTACTCTAACATATAAAACTTTATACGAATAAAAACAAACATTACTTACAGGTTCAAATTTAAAGTTTTTACAGTAGAAAGATTACACATCATTTAGATTAGGTTATTCAAAATAATCATCTTAAAAAAATCATTTGTTCTTAACAATTATCTATGATATTAACTCCACTAAAAGCTAAGCTATCTAATGATCTGAAATAAACATACAATGTAAAAAATATATAAACCTAATAAAATAAATAATTATAAAAAAAGGTGTTGCGTGTAAAATTATAAATAAAAATAAATAATAAAAGCATTCTTACATAGTAGGCGCGACTTTAAGGTCGTCCGGCGCGTTGGGCGGCAACCGGCACGAGCCCAACGAGGTGCCGTTACCGTTGTACTCGTATGCCGGACTGCCTTCGTATGAGTTTTGCTAGAACAATAAAAGAATTAATTATTTTAAAAATATTTTTATATTAATAACAAAATATAGTTATATTTCGTTCTTGAAAGGCACTGTTTCACTGTATACAGTAGTAATAGCTCTAAATTGTCTTCGATAGTGTCTATATTTATAATATTCTCATGCTTATGTTATCTTTAATGAATAAATTTAAAACCGCCTAAAAATAAAACAGCTTCGCCCTTATTTCTGGATAGCAAGCCTACTAGCTATCCATCGGGAATCTAATATTAAGACACTCTGTTCTCCACGCATCTTTCAATTTCCTTAATATTATAAATGGAATAATGTAATGTATATGGAGCAGTAGAACTCAGTAGAACCACGCTATAAAGGACATACAAACTACACAAACCTTTTAACATGTTTATTTTTAAAGTGTTATTCCACACATAGGAAAGAAAAATACTTATTTGGCCAGCCTTACCAGGAGGCTCGACGGTTTCCAGAAGGCGCGGGTTCGATTCCCGCTACGTTCAATTTTTTATACGTTTTCTAAATAAGTATTATTCAAACCTTATAAGCACTTACAGGATTATTAGGTAATCTGTGTCGATCTAAAGAGCCTTGTCCGTGCGCTGGTCTCGCACTGTAGGTGGCGTCGTCGCTCTCCTTGGGCGGCCCGAACAAACGCTCTTGGGCACTGGGACGGTTCTAGAAAATTATTAATTTCTAAATTTTATATATCATTAAAGCTTAATTTTAGATATACATTTAGTATGTAGTTTGAGTGAATATTATATATATTAAAAATTGATTTTTTTAAATATTTACTTACTATTACTATAATCTATTAAAATTATTAATCAATACTCCAAAGTACACAAATACATGTAGAAGCATTTTTTATTTTAATTTAATTATTAGCGTTTTTTTTCATTTTAATTTAATTATTAGCATTAATTATTAATAATTATAAGATAATTCTCTTAAAACTTCTGTAATTAATTTATAGTATAATTAGAATGGATAAATTGGCATGGAATCGCAGATTTTTTCAATATTTTCATAATAGTAATAAAAAAAACTTTCTCAAAAGTTTAAGTTTTAGTTCAACATTTTATTTACTATTTTAACGTAAAATGTTATTAAATTAAAATAGTTTTTCTTTTAGTTCTTTTAGTAACATATAACTGAAATGATAACGGTATTTTTATCTGTGGATTTTTATCAGTCACCGTATATTTTTAAAGTTAAGTAGACATTAGCTATATTAAGATTAATATGGTGAAATCTCCAAATAACAAGTGTGTCTCACGGGGTGGTGCCGCAGCGCGAGGCGCGCGGGCGGCGGCGCGGGCAGCAGCACGCCGCCCGCCGTGCTGCGCGGCGGCAGCTCCGGCACTACGGGACATGCAGTTATCTTATTAATTCTAATTATATACAGCCTTTTTTATCTTCACGCTATAGCATGTTAAGCAGTGGGAACCTAGTGTTAAGACACTCTGTTCTTCACGTATCGCCGAATTTTAGTAGCATTGCGTGTTGAGTACTAGCATTCAACGCCACGCCTTGTCTTGGTACCAGACCACGGTAAAATATTAATAAATTATCATCCATTCTCTCGAAGAAATCGAACCTATAATCATTGCGTTTACAGGCACACGCTTCTGCCGCTGTCTCACAACAGCCTCTGTAGTCTTTTAAGAGGCTTAAATATATAATTCAATAAATGTTTATATTTATTTAGAGTATACACATGAGGCTATCTCATTACAATCTAATAATAATAATATCGGCATATAGCTTTTATTATTTTCCCATAAACAAAGCTCCGCATTAAAGTTTAAAACAGAATATCTAGAATTTGAGGAAAAAACGGAGAGAAAAATAGCTTTAACTGTCAATACTAATTTCTCTGTACGTCTCTGCTATACGGTTAAACGAGTAAAATGTAAAAAATAAACTGACAATACCATTCAAAGTATCAAGTCCAATAATATAATAAATATTATTGGAAACCCACCCACCTTTGCTAACTAACCTATTAATTTTTGTGTTTCTTATATATTTTAAGTGCAATAAAGAATATATATAAATACGCACCAGTCCCATATAAAGGCGAATGTGGAGGTGTATTCGACATCGGCATGCACTGGTATGGCGTTTCATTGGGCATGCTCTGGTTGCCGTTAGTTTGCCCGTTGCCGTTCGCAAACCCATATTTACTGTCGTAGCCGCCTTGCTGTTGCGATACAACATATATTTAGAGTTTCATATTTATTAATTATCAATTAAATATAGATTCAATTGAATTATCAGCGAAAAAAAAGTTTTTTTATTAAACGATTTTTAATAATGGCCAATTCCCTTGAATCTATTTGAAGTAAATGCGCAAATGAATATGAAAGCATGATCTGCTACGAACGTGTAAGTTTAATTATTTAATAAATATAGAACATATAAACTTAAATTTGATAAGCAATGATTTATTTACCGAATAAGGCGGAGGTACTCCATCAGGCATCTGATTCATATCGTCATCACGATCCATATTATCTTGAGTGGTTGCTATCGACGGATCTGACGAAGACTTCACCAGCCTCGGAGCTGGTGGACTCACTTCCAAGTCACTTTCTGGACTGGAAGCGTAAGACAATCTGTTCTCCGAACTCGATGACATGGAGAACAAAAAGTCGTCGGACAACGGCTCTGGTCTCTGTTTCCGCCATTTTGAATTTCCGCCATTTTATGTTGTGTTGCGAGTTCCATTTTTGAGCAGCGTCGAGGGTGGGTATGGAATGGGGTGACAAGACAAGACAAATGAATGAATGCTCTTATTCATACAGATACTAAATATTTTAGCCTCTGCGATGATTAATGCAAGGTTCACACGGAAATCGACACCCAAATAAAATGTTTAAAAGGCATTGTATTATTGAATATATTCTATATATAATTTTTTTATAAACAATTTTATTTGAATGTCTATTTATTAATAATATTATTAATATTATCAAACATGGTAAATTACACTGATCTTTGATCATATTTACAAAATTATTCACACTATATTTATTTGATTAAGGCCAATAAATGACAAAAACATTATAATAAAATTCTGTAAAAAAAAAACAAAAATGCACATTTAATATAAAGCTTTAAGGTTTAAGATTAAAAGGATTAGTAGTTGAGATAGCAAATATAATAAAAAGCGAGGTACAAGTACATATAAGCAGCATGCAATAAGATAATATTTAGAGATATAATCGAGACAAACATTAGTCTAATGGTAACATTTCAAATAGTTTTATGAATAAAATATTGTTACTATACGTAACCTAAGTGTTGTTCAGAAATAGGCTTGCTTATAGAACCAGTATCCCTTTCTACACTAACATCATCTTCTTTCCCTATTTTATCTAATTCATCCAATTTAAGAGTTGGCAGAGAAAGATTTTTAACTTTATCAAGAGATCTTACAGAAGCAGATGGAAGAGTTCGAGACTCACTGTATCTAAGATTGTTAATTGGTTTATCATTACAATTACAATTGGGAATTAAACATATTTTATTCGTGGGCCTCTCCAAAATAGGTCTCGGCATCTCCTTTTGAAGACGAGCCTTCCATTCTGGCACATCATTGGACTTTTTTACGTCATCTTTAAAAAATACCGAAGCTGGTCTAAATGTATCTGACATTGGAACTACAGAAGTAGGCCTTTGAATATTTGGCACAGGAGATTTGTTGGTTGTTTCTAAAACACTGTACGGTCTTAACGATTGCGGCGAATTCTTATTATAAATCTGTGATAGTTCCGGACTAATGTTGGAATTTTGTAGCCTAGCATTTAATTTGGTTCTTTGATAATTTAATCTATCATCGTACGGGCTAAGTAAGCCATGTCTATTTCTTTGGGGATAAGACTTGGGGATAGTGAACATGTTATTTGGCATGCAAGGCATAGTTTCAGAATAGTAATATGGTACAACACGATTTCTATTAGCATCATAAATATCTTGGCGATTAGTGAGTTTAGTGTTCGAGTTTGATGGAGAGATGGTCGTGCGTGGCTTTTGAGGGGACGGTGGATAGTAGTTCATTGGATACGATATGGGATAGAAAGCAGGGTATGGGGATGGCGGTTGAGGAAAATATATGTCCGACACCATTTCAACGTGCTACACCGCAAGACAGAACAGAAAGAAATTGGTTAATATGCTTTGTACGTAGATATAGACAAAAAGAAATATAACGATATTAAAAACACTTATAATATTTAATTGTCACAATAATAATAAATGAAAATATCTATAAGAATTCGTCGTTATATCTCCTTGATAAGTTACATAGAGCATATGATTATACTAAATGCACCCAGTACCTTCACCAAGCTAATAATCCCGAAGCGTGATGCAATATACTGTTGATTCATACTAAATTAAATTTCAAATACATATCAATTATATAATAAAATTATCCAACACCGATAAATTACATAAAATATTAGCAACTAACAAAAATACATAAAAATATGGCGATTGCATTGTGATATGTGTAATATAAACACAAAATATTGTGAAGAAATTGATATTTTAACTAGACCCTTTACGTAGAAATTATTATAGTAATATAATTGACTTTTTTTAATAATAGAAAAACAAACGCTTTCTTCACAAACATAAAACAAATAAGAATTTTTCATCCAAAAATCTAACATACAGTCCGTTCGAAGAGTCGTCCGCCCTGAAGTCGGCTTTTTTAATTATTTGCGCATTGTTCACTTACGAAGAAAATAATCAACATTAAGAAAAGATCTAAAATCAAATCTGCGCAGCCATCCACAGCCTACTTCAGGGTACTGTATTAGACATCATAGATTCATTCGTGCACTATCCCTTAATTCATAACTGACCAACTGACCTTGGTCTCGGACACCCACAGCTGCTGCTGCTGCGTGCGCTGCACGAGGTCGCACAGCTTGTTGAACCACGTGTTCTGGTTGGCGTCGTTGAGGGTGACCGTGTGTGTAAACACGTGGCCCCACACGCGCTCCATATGTTGGCACTGTTCTAGAAGCTTCTTTGACGATTTGTGGGCTGACCTGATTATTTAACATTTTTATTTAAAAAAGAAATATATTGTTTTTATAGAAAATGTGCAAAAATTTGAACTGAACGAAAGCAGGATTTGAACCCGCGCCACTTGGAAACTGTCCAAGCGCTCTGATCACTTAAAAAAAAATATTGGAATTGACTGGATTGGAACAGTCTAAGATAATTAAATATTTTCCAAATTAAATAACTTTTTTCACAATTTATTTACCAATAATATTCTTATATTATAATAACATATACTTACTTAGGCAAACCGCTCCTCAATTGCTTTATAATATGTTTATTATCAGCTTTCAAGTATATAACGATTGGATAGAACTGTGCATAGTTCAGCCTATCGACCGCGTTCGGCGTGATGTCCAGTAGCGCGTGCTTGCCTCTCTCCATTATACTGCGGATGCTCGACAGTCTTATTATACCGGTGGACTTTGATTTACTATCTTCTAATGTGCTGTCCATTTCTGAAAGGAAATGGGAATAAAATTAGTTATTTAGTTTATTTATTTACTACTATCGTGGCGTAAAGACACAAATCATATCCCTCCCTTGCTCTGGTAACAAGCAAAGCGCGGCGTTGCGTTCAGTCACTCAACACGCAATGCCTCAAGAATTCGACGGAGAGACGTTAACGGAAGTATAATGTTAACATTAGATTTCCAAGTTTCCTCTGCCTACTCTGATACAATGGGACACAGCGTGAAATTAAAAAAAAGAATAAATAGATAAATTTGTATAAATAATAACTTATATTTAAAAGAGATCTTTTCCAGGAACTCTTTACTAACATTATTATTAAACAATTTCTGGAATAGATCTCTTTGAGATATAAGTTATATACTGTATTATAAATATGTAAGCAAAAGCGTAATTTTGTCATTAAAATTACGCTTTTACTTACAAATTTACTTTTTTTAATTACAATGAATTGTACTTACTAGGCGAAGCAAATTTATCAGGGTTCTCAGTCAAGAGGCGCTCCCTGGCGACGTCGGCGACGGCGCCCAGCACTATGACGGGGCGCACGAAGCCGGGCTGCTTCAGCACCACGCGCTCGTACGCCGGGAACTTGCTGATGCTGTCCGACAGGACCACCTCGTCCCAATGCTCCTGGAACATATTGAGAAGCTGTTGTATTTTTTATCTACATAAATAAATATTGCGTTTGCATTGTATATAGCATTAGCTGACGATGGCTGCGCTGTCGCAGATTTGTTTTTTTTACCTTTGATTATATTTTGTAAGTGAACAATATCCAAAAGTTCAAAAAACCTAATTTTAGAGAGGCCACGAATTGTCAACCATACATTGAGCGGTTAAAGCTAGGTGTAATATGTTAGTTACTTTTTGCTCGAATAAGAATAGAGCAGTAAAAAAATAAAAAATAATAATTTAGTGTGAATTTGGTAGAATTTGAATTTATACTGCTGTGTTATCATACGTTCTCATTCAAATTTCACTAAAAGTCCTTTTTTTTATTTTTAACATATTATAAATAAAAATAAATCAAATAAAAAAGTGAACTACCTTCCCAAGACTCTTGCTCCGTCTATGCGTGGATCTCCTTCGTCTAAAGAAATTGTGCTTCACATCATTTCCCGACATTTCCTTTTTGGTGGCGTTAAACTGCGCGGTCGCGAGCTCCTCTGCACGCGCTTTGTTTGGTATCGTGCCTTTTTGTACCTCTTGGTTGTTACGACCTGATAAAATAAAAAAATAGCAGTTTAAACCAAATTAATCGCGTATATTTAGAATATATACATTTTTGAAAATCCGAAGATTCAAAAACTTTGCAATAGTCCGTGATCTTGGATTTATCCTGTTTCGATTAAAAGTTTCATTTAAAATATATAAAACAATCGAAAATCAAACATCTTATTAAGGAGTGTTCAATTAGTTTTAGCAGTAACAATAAAAGTTAAAAATGATTTTATAGAATATTATAGTATATTATATGTAGCTGACAGATTTTTTGTTAATATTAGCTTCGTTATTGTCTGGTTGAACGAACACTTATCTCAGGAACTATTAACATGAACTGAAACGTCCTTGTTGTATTTAAAATAAAAGATTTCTTATTCTAAAAGATCGTGTGTGGGACCGGAATTTTTTTTAATTCAAAAACTGTGACGTAGAAAATGTATTAAAGAATGCCATTTTTTGTAATATTAGGATTTTATTAGTACCCGTACTTTATTCTTATAAACTCTTTGGATTAGGGCATATAATGTGTATAATATTAAAATAAATATTAAAAGGCTAGATTTAAATATTTGTCTAAATTATTCCTTATTTTTAATACAATTTGATATTGGTAATTAGTGTGTAAAATTTACTGTACCATACTAAAAAAAAGAACCCCAGCTTTAAATAAAAAAAATTATATAAGATTTTTTTAGCAATGGAAGATTTTTTCTTTTTGCATAGCCATAAATAAATTCAAACGACTAACAACTAAATATGCAAAGATCATAAAAAAATATATTTTACTAACCAATCCGATAAACATGCCATGCGCCAACGGTCCCGTTGTGTAAAGTGTCCAGTACGTGGAACACGTCGCCGCAACGGAACGACATTTCACCTTCCGTTGGCTCCGTGTAGTGGAAGTGAGTTTTGATGTGGAATGAATCTCCCGCTGTAAACAAATATAGATTTTGTCAGTTTTACGCCGTTTCCCGCATATAAGAGGGCAGGTAAAGGGAACCTACGCCCTGCTTTCATTACGTATTGAGTGACGGAACTTAACGCCGATACTGCAATCTGACGCTGTGCCACATCGGCCATATTACGATGACTTCTGTAAATAGGAATGTAATATGGTGTAGACTTTTTATACAACTCTTCTATTTTGTAAGAAAATTACAGATTATCCCATAACAGATTGAAATTGTTACTCACAAAAGAACATATTAAACAAACAAACACATTTTATTAAATAAAACATTAGTGTTGAAAACAAAATATATATAATTTTTGAATAACTAAAAAACTTACGCATCTGTCCACTAGCAACGGCGTTGTACTCATCGGGCGAGTGCTGCACGATCAAATCTATTCTTTCTTGTAAGCTGAGTAGAAATAAAACAGCTTCCTCTCGAGTCACGCCTTTCATTTCCATATCGTTTACCTTTAATTTGAGAAAATAATTATAGAATAAAAAAACTTAATGTTAAGACACTGTGTTTCTATGCACCGCTGAATGTCGAGACATTGGAAAGTGACGGAACTTAACGCCGCGCTTTGCCTTGTTACCAGGGCGAGAAAATGAAAATTAAAAAAAAACATCTCTGAGTGGGAATCTCGTCGTCTACAAGTCACATGCATGTGCCTCAGGGTCACTTAAAACAGACTCATATGAAAAGAAACTAATAAACGTATTTTGATACATTATGTTCTTAACAGAAACTGTTTCAATTTAAAATAAATTAAATAATTTTATAAAGGCATTTTTCCTACTTTAAGTATCTTATCAGCAGGCTGAAGTCCCTGTAGCGCAGCGGGGCTCGTCGGTTGCACTCCCGACACAAACACACCGGATCGATTCCCGCCGCACAGTCTTAGACCCACGGAACCTTCTTTTTGGAAACTTATTAATCTTGGCTCACTTCTGAAAATGTAGGAAATAGTCAGTTTCAAATTGATTTATATTAATAAGTTTATGCATTTCATTTCAAAATTAATGGGAACATAATATTATTATAAATAATTCACATTTATAATTGACAGAAGACTTCACTCTGTCAAGTCTCACTTATACACTTTAATGAACATAAAATTAAAATTTTGTTGTTAAAATTAACTGCTGCACTCAGTAAATATATAATTAAAACACATATAAAACTATATTCATATATGAATATTACTCTAAAATATATTACAGTCCAGAAAACAACAAAAAATATGTATTTATATAAACTAAGGTATATTGTCTCATTTCAACTTACGGTGGTTTGTTTCTTTGATTCTGCATACCTTCCTCTTCGTACAACTGTCTTCGACTGCTGTAGTAATCTAAAAACAAAAAAAAAATCATAAATAAAAAAATGTTTCACCCTGTATTCCGCATAAAACACCCTGCTTTATGCGGAATACAGGGCGGAGCAGAGGGAGCCTAGTGTTACGATATTCCGTTCCTCACTTTCCGGCCAATTATGAAGAAGAACATGGGAAACGGGGTGTCTTAACACAAGGTTCCCGTTCCCTACCCTGCTGTTTGTGGAATATAACATAAAAATACATTTAAAAAAACCATTGCAATAGCAAATAGACAAATTGAATTTCTTTGATACTGGTAATTGCTAATATTGACAAGATCATGCGGTCTCATTAAAACCGCATTTAGAACTAACCGCATTGATTTTATTGAATAGAATTTTAAGATGTACAAGAAGTATATTATGGTTATCTTAAATTTTAACCGATTTCTAATAAAGGAGGTTATCAATTTGACATGTATGTTTAAAATTATTTTATTAGAATTGGATAATATATGATTATGATAATCCATATTCGGCGGAAAATGAAGAAAGGAAATGTCTTAATGGGAACGGACTGTCACAACACTAGGTTCCCAGGTTCGCTCTGCATAGCCACCTATGTGCGGGATACAGTATGAAGCTAAGAAAACATATTATTTATTTAGGCTTCCACAAACCTTGAAAACTAAGTCACATCTAGATAATCCGTTTTTATTCAACGAAGGTAATATAATATATAATCTAAAAAAATCAAGTTTTAAAGTTCATAACATAATACAAAAATCTTTGCAGAAGTGTTTGCTGATAATAAATACATCATAATTGGACCACACCAAAAAAAAAAAAATTATATAAAATGTCACAATTGAAAAAGCGAAAGTGGGGAACGGTATGTCTTAACACCAGGTTCCGCCTTCCCTATTATGCGGGAAAAGTTGTGAAACTTTCTTTTTTAAAAAAAAAAACATAATTACCATCATTCCGAGGCGGAGGAGGTCTTGGAGGCTGTTCATCATGAGACATTCCTCGTCTGTTGTCACTTCGAACTGGCGCTGCTACGTACAAGTTCTGCCCACTACTAGAATACGGTGACGATAGCGTATCAGCGCTGGTGGGAAACGTGTGGGCAGTGGCCTCTGATGAGAAATCTGTATGTAAAAAGAAGTATTTCTTGAATAATATTAAAAAATATTTTTACAACTACACAGTTTTATGATTGAGAACAGTCGTGGCGCAGGGAACAAGCGAGCGACAGTAAACGCGTTGTGGGTTCGATTCACACCCGAGGAAAATGAAATATTTAAAATTTCCATTTCCTAGCTGGTAAAACGCGGCGTTGAGTTCCGCCACTTAAAACGCAATGTCTCAAGAATTTAGCAATGAATGGGCAACGAAAGTATCTTTATGGGAGCAGAGTGTCTTAGGGTAGGCAGGCATTTCCTCGAGTGGGAATCGAACTCACAACCTGTCGCGTTTACATTTACACACGTGTGGCCCCTTCGCCACGTCTGGTCTCTCTTTTTGAGAAGATAAATTAATAAGTATCATCTCTTAGTTGCTCCTTAAAGATTATAAAGGGCCAAGGGTATCCAACATTCATTGTAATATATACAATAGTCTAAATATCACATTACGCAAGGCCGACTAAGGTTAAGGATAACGTCAATAATGCAAACTAGTTTAGTACTGTGTCACGGATGCGAGCTCTGCTAGGTTTTCTTTAATACAACCATCCGCGCCCTTGGTTTACCTGATAATGACATTAAAATGAGATTTTTTTTGCTGGTTTCACGCTGTATCTCGTATATAAAAGGATAAGGTGAGGGAACCTAGAGACAACGAAAAGACACTCTGTTTCCCCACGCACAGCGGAATTTACTAGTAGATATTGCATGTTGAGTGGCGGAACTAAGCGCCGCGCTTTGTCTCCTCACAATGGCATGGAAATGATTTTTTTTCTTTTTTATATTCTTAATATTATTATCTTTTATTTGTATGGACTTTGTAAGAATTACTCGAATCATTGGTTATGCAACGTTGGTGGGATTTAAGGCTTTTTTTTTAAAGTAAAGGATCAACAAAAGTAATATCATTTTAGACCATATAATATCAAAAAAAATTAAAACTAATATCTACGACAGAATCAAATATACATACCTAGACTACTATAATTATTCTGATTATAGTTTCCATTAGAGACTGTCTCTTCTCTAATAAGTTCTCTAGTGATGACCAAATTGAGTCGATCTTTGCAAGATTCCACGAGTTTCTTCGCTTCTTTAAGAGTCATCGCGTCGGTGACCGCCGTATTGTTTATACGACTAATAACGTCTCCTTCACATAGCCCTTGTCCGGCTTGGTTTAACTGTTCCCTCGCTCGCATCGTTAGTTCTTTTACGTAGATTTTGCAGCCTAATACTATACCAAAATCTGAAAAATATTGTATAATATGTATTTAGAGATTTGTGAAGTTAGGATTAGCTTTTCGCTCATACAATCAGTGTTATAAGTGGAAAACTAGGAGATTCCAGTAAAAAAAAATGGCAATGCATTTTTCAATTTTCATTAATTTCCAATCATATTCACTAAGGTTCCTATTAAAACTTAAAAAACAAATAAAACATCCTTATTTACTAATTAATTAATTCAATAAAAAACGTCAGTTACTCTAAATTCACAAGATCCACGTTAAAAAGAACGTTCTTCTAATTATTCATTTTTCTTTTGCAATAAAATACATAAAGCTATATTTTTAAAGTAAAAAGAAAAAACTAAAGCACAGGTAGGCTGCATAATGCCGATGTGGTCTCACTGTGAAATGACGTAGTGCCAGCTGCAGCAGTATGTCGTACGCTATTATTCTAATAATGTAATTACAGTTAGTTGGACTTGTAGCCAATTATAGTTAATTTAAATACTTAACTGGTGCTTAAAATAGAGATTTAGACCCTTGTTGCTATAATTTCAAAATACTTAGTCATATTTATAAAATATGTAAAATGACAACCCTTAATTTTATCCATTGAAAATTATATTTTAATTTTAAAAATTAAATTGTGGGAAATTAACTCCGTGCTAGACATCAGACCAAAGAAATGAAAATATAAATGTAAATAAATATTGCATTTCCTCGAGTGGGAATCGAACTCACAACCAATCGATTTTACAATCACACTTTGTGTCCCTGCGCCACGACTGGCCTGATTATAAAAAAATATACAAACATTTTATATTTATATTATTTAGGATCTTTGTGAGACCTGAGGCCAGTCATGGCGCAGCGGCACGAAGTGTGACCGTAAAACCGACTGGTTGTGGGTTCGATCCCCATTCGAGGAGGAAATATTTACTTAAATTTATATTTCCATTTCTTCGCTCTGGTGTCGAGGTTAAGCGCGGCTTTGAGTTCTGCCACTTAACACGTAATGCCTCCAGAATTCGGCAGAAAGTGGGGAACGGAGTATCTTGACACTAGGTTCCCTCTGCCTACCCTGCTGTGTGCGGGATACAGCGTGAAGCTGATTTATTTATTTGATTTATTTTTAGGACCTTTGTAATTTTACATATATTCTCCATACCACGTGGCATTGGCGAAGTGATTTTGTTCTGTAATTTTGACATGCTCTAAACGCCATAATAAAATAACTAAACTGAAGTGTAATTTGACGTAAAAATAGTTACCTTCTTTCTTCCCATTCCTTGTGAACGCCAGCTTAATAGTAGTTGGTGCTGTAGGCGGCGGGGCTGGTGCTCGTCTTCGTACCACGAGGGACACTGTAGCCCCTGATTCCCTCAACACTTGTACCGCCCGCGCGTATTCCACATTCTCCAAGGGAACTCCGTTTACGGATACTATTCTATCGTTTACTCTGTAAATATAAAATGTTTTCTTTTAAATACTTTTTAGCATCAATAATTTATTACATTATACAAAAAAAATCTTATTACTGTCGACGGTGGGCGTAAATAATAAACGAGTAGAGCCTCGGCCATGTCCTGGCCTTTGGTTCTAATCATATGTGAACACATGACACATGTACAAACACTCAGAAGCTCGGAGCAGTGCCTGGGACTTGCGACCACAGGTGTAGGCTTCAGGGTACCCTTTACTGTAACAAACACTCGCCTTCACTGCTCCAGCCCAATGCAATTACAAATAGGTGGTAACCACATTCATAATTACGATAATAATCGATTAACTAAATAATCAATTATCCGAATAGTCGAGGTTAGTCAGTGGCAGAGCACGAGTAGTGCTCCGAGCCACACCAGAGCCAAGACTGCCCGTACAATATCCGTGCGGTCTTTTATACGATCGCTAATAAATAAGTTGTAGGGTAGAATGAATAAGAATCGTGTTGCCAACACGGCCATCCTACATGGTGCCCGCCCCGGGCACCCCACGAGTCGGGATAAATCACTGTAACAATAAACAGCAGTTGGTCGTGCGCCTAAATTATACTGTATCATAAAACAGTCCCATAATGGAATTTTTGCTCAATTTATCATTCTTTACACTGAAATGGCTCGACAACATGACCCAAATTAAAAGGAATATGCCGCACTTAGGATAACCTAAAGGGACTATGCAACACTTAGGAAACCCTAAAGGGACTATACCACACTTAGGAAACCCTAAAGGGACTATGCAACACTTAGGAAACCTAAAGGGACTATGCCACACTTAGGAACCCAGACTCATAGCTCAACACAACTTGGCCTTAAAGAGCATTTCACTCACTTAAGCGTTCCAAGTTGTTAAAGTCGTCTCCCTCTTAAAGAATATTTTTCTCACTTAAGAGTACCAAGATCAACTTTGAGCCCACATGTCAATATTCAAATGATATTATAAAATTATTTAGCAATATTCCAGATTATACTCTTAGTGTATATTTTATCACGGCTCGCTTAAATTCCAGTGGTTTCTTTCTGCTTGGTCAACCTGATCACACCAGTCTGGATCTGGATTGAATGAAGCAATATCATTCAGTCTTGGTCTTTGTGTTGTTGTAGTTCAATTACTAAATAAACCTGCAAGGAACTCATGATTAACTTGCATACTGGCCTGTTGTTGCTTAGACAGCGTCTCCACTCTCCAGAATATTAGCCAGTGCCAAGAGTGTCTCCGAATTCCTTGGTATGTTTCTTCCTTCAGCGTGAGAGGATGAACCTGCTTGGTCCATCCCACTTCTGATGTCGACGGTGGGCGTAAATAATAAACGAGTAGAGCCTCGGCCATGTCCTGGCCTTTGGTTCTAATCATATGTGAACACATGACACATGTACAAACACTCAGAAGCTCGGAGCAGTGCCTGGGACTTGCGACCACAGGTGTAGGCTTCAGGGTACCCTTTACTGTAACAAACACTCGCCTTCACTGCTCCAGCCCAATGCAATTACAAATAGGTGGTAACCACATTCATAATTACGATAATAATCGATTAACTAAATAATCAATTATCCGAATAGTCGAGGTTAGTCAGTGGCAGAGCACGAGTAGTGCTCCGAGCCACACCAGAGCCAAGACTGCCCGTACAATATCCGTGCGGTCTTTTATACGATCGCTAATAAATAAGTTGTAGGGTAGAATGAATAAGAATCGTGTTGCCAACATTACTATATTATATTATATTCTAAATATATTACATTGATAAACATAAGAATTTTGTTAAGAAAAAATATTAATTATTCTATTTAAGATTCACGCTTTCATTTTAAATAGTACAATTTCAAGCCACGTTAGATTTATGGCTATTTAATAGTATAGAATGCGTGACTTATTATGGAAGTGATAATGTTAAAACATAAATAAAAATTTGCGGAACCTCCTTTCCCCAAATTTTTATTTATGTTTTAACACTAGGTTCCCTCTGCCTACCCTGCTGTGTACAGGATACAGCGTGAAGCTGATTATAAATAAAAATGTGTTCAAAACTTCATTTATTTTACAGATTATAAAAATATTTCCGTCTAACTATTACTTTATTAGCGTGCGACTCCTAACGCGAACGGTTGTGGGTTCGACTCCCATTTCAGGAATGAAATATTTAATGTTTTTATTCTCTTGTTATGATTACGGGGCAAACCTCACAAAGTGGGAAACGCGGAGAAAAAATATTATCTCTCCGAAGCGTGGCGTTGAGTTCCACCACAATCTGTATAGACGGTTTTGCGTTGTTCATAACATATATACTTACTGTAACTTATCTTCCGCCGGACCACCTCTCAGCACGTCGGAAACAGCAATGGAAGGGTCGCCGCTCGCGAAGTGCGGGTTGTCCCTACCGCCAGATACGGCGATACCAAAACCGTAGCTAGGTACCCTGTTTAATCGTACCCTGTGTGTTTCCCAGCCGGAGTTTCTTTCTGCAGTCTTTAAAAAAACAACAATTGTAATTATAGTATAGTTATGTAACAGAATTTTAAAATTATGTTATCCAATTCTATAATAGTTCGCACACAGCAGGGTAGGCAGAGGGAACCTAGTGTTAAGACACTCCGTTCCCCACTTTCTGCCGAATTCTGGAGGCACTGCGTGGTGAGTGGCAGAACTCAACGCCGCGCTTTGCCTCGACACCAGAGCGAAGAAATGGAAATATAAATTTAAGTAAATATTTCATCTCCTCAAGTGGGGATCGAACCCACAACCAGTCGGTCTACATTCACACTTTGTGCCCCTGCGCCACGAGTGGCCTCAAATCTCTATAGTCTATGTCCGATCTATAGATTCGAGAACAGAAAAAAAATCTAAAAATGCTATCCTGTCAGCTATTATTCAGAAAAACGACACTAAAACGTTATTCTAGTTCAGTTGGTACCCATTTAAACGCAATTATACTTAGTTACAATCTTATTTAATGATAACCAATTAACAAATAATTTTTAGGAAACTGAAATGTTTTAGGAAAATACGGCGTTAGGATCCGCCAACTATCGTGGGTGGAATAATGTAATATCGCTAAGTTATTTTCATGTATAACTATTCATATGAATATTAAGTTTAAATAAGTTTATTTTAACAAACGATACGACAAAACAAAGGTCATCATCATAAAATTTTTCAAACCTAACAGTACCCAACCAGCGAGCGGAACTGGATATGTATTTTCACAAAGGATCAAAGCAAGTTATGTAAACAAAGAAACAAGTTTGAACTGCAAAGTGCAATGGATACTCAACCTGCCCTTCCCTATTTCTCAGATTACACTAGAATACCAGTAATGACCTACATACATTACGCACAATTATTGTATAAATTGGCTTGGATGGCGTTGGATGTAAGCTTTTTTTTGTTTTATGTCATCTTCACGCTGTATTCCGCATATAACAAAGTAGGCAGAGGGAAACGCTTTCCGATGTATTTGCGAGGCACTGCGTGTTGAGTGGCGAAATTCAACGCCGTGCTACGTTATGTTACCATAAAGACGAAATATTAATAAAAAATAATTGATTTCCCGAGTGGGAATCGAACCACAACCGTCGCGTTTACAATCATACACTTGTACCATTGCGCTACAACGACCTTTATTTTAAATAAAGAAATATGATTCACGGTGCAGTTGCAATGGCTGATTATGATTATGGATACAATTCTTACTTGGGTAAATATTATATTTAAGAAATGTTCACGAATTAGGTAGTTAGGGTGTGGTAATGGGTCCCTTCATTCAGAATTCAATGTTTCTGTTAGGGCATAAAATAAAGAATATAGTATATATGTTCATTACATCTTAATCCAAAAAGTTATAAATAAAATTATACGCAGCAGAGAGAGGGAATCGAACCCACAACCAGTGGCGTTTACAGTCACACTTTGTGCTCCTGCACCACGGCTGGCCTCTTTATTAGCTTTATTATAAGTATATCATTATCTTATACGTTGATTCTGCCTCAAACACAAAATCTAACTCAAACACAAAAAACATAGTGACTAATCTTACACCACTCTCCGATGGATGACCTCGGAACATTCGCGGGAGATAAAACGATATATTGCACAAAAAAACCCTTTGTTACTCCGCCAGGCATACCGATGCCGTTACGTAACTTTTTATAATCTCGTTAGAAATATTACATCGGCATCGGTCATTATATTCAAAGAAAGTTTTTCTCAAACGGTCAGTAAACGAATTTCTATTTACTATATTTGTTTTACAGAGTAGAGGCCAGTCGTGGCGCAGAGGCACAAAGTGTGACTGTAAATTGCTGTGGGTTGTGGGTTCGATCCAATTCTAAGAAATGATGAGATATTTAATATGTCCATTTTCTTCGCTCTGGTGTGAAGGCAAAGCGCGGCGTTTGAGATCCGTCACTCAACACGCAATACCTCCAGAATTCAGCGGTAAATCGGGAGCGGAGTGTCTAGGTTCCCCCTGCGTACCCTACTGTGTGCGGGATACAGACGATAAAAAGGAGGAGATGAAATATTTATTTAAATTTATATTTCCATTTCTTCGCTTTGGTGTCAAGGTAAAGCGCGGCGTTGAGTTCTGCCACTCAAAACGCAATGCCTCTAGAATTCGGCAGAAAGTGGGGAACCTCTGGGAAACTCTGCCTACCCTATGTTGTAGGCAGTATATTAAAAATTAAAATGATCTAAATCTGTTACAACTTAGATATTATACGAAAGTAAAAGACAGTATCTATTCACAATGTCATCAAATAACCAAAGCTTAGTCATATTTCAAGTAGCTGCGATAAGAAATGCATCAAAATTCTTCACAACAATCTTTTGTCTTGCTGAGTTAAGGCATTGCATTTCTAAGAGCATCATGTTTGTATCAAGATTCAATTTGGAGTGTTGACATAAATATTTAATGTAAATATCAATTTATTTAAAAAATATTTATTAAAATTAAACATAAACTGTTTTTCTATTTGTCACGATACAGATTATAGACATTAGTCTCGGGATAAGTAGATGATATTTATAGACTGAAATCCCCGGGCCCCCAGACCAGATTAGAAATTTTGAGGGTTAATAGTCTTATATGTAGTTAACTGTATCATAACGTACTTACTAACTTGAAAGTGGGGCCCCACTTTCAGAGGTAGCGTCAAGTAAAGGTACACGCTCACCTACGTTAGAGTTATACTTTAACGCTCGTATTTAAATATGTTTTTAAGAATAATGAAAAGAAAGTATATTTATTATCACCGGACCCTTTACGGGCCTGTCCTGCTAGACATCGTAAAAGTTGTTTAAAATTGGGGCAAACTACGTTATACTAGCAAGCCTCAATTTTACATATATTATTTACGAGACTATTACAAGCACCCAGACCCATTATAAGAACCCAGACCCATCCGATGGCTCTATTATCCTCACAGACAGAGATGTATCTTTAGTTGGCGATACCTTTAAAAGGGCCCCACTTTTAAGTTAGTGAATATACGTATACTATTTTAACTACATGTTAAACTAATAGTCCTCAAAATTTCAGCTTTGCTAAAATGACGTAGGTCTGGGGGACCTGGGATCTTGGGCTATTAGAATTACTACTTTATGTCTTCCGACATCTGATTTCGATTTTTGATCTCTGATTCTTTAATCAAAAAAAAAAAACAAAAAATTGAGCCTAGGTACTGCTATAGAATGCAAAAATATTACGTCAAATCAGCTTCACGCTGTATCCCGCACACATCCGCAGGTTAGGCAGAGGGAACTATTGTTAAGACACTCCGTTCCCCACGTAAAGAAACTCTCTTAAGAACAACTCTGATTGTCACACAGTGCCATCAATACAAAAAATTCTCTTATAGGTACTGTATGTTTATTATGCTTATTTATTTTAACTGCACATATTATCTTAAATTCCATCGACAAATGAATGACTCATATGAAATGTTCTATTATAGTGAATTTTATGTTATTCCGGTAATATAAAATTTACGTCATGCACTGAATATTAAGTGATACACACATCCGTTTAACAACCTTTTATTAATAGGCGTGTTGAAGGATAAAATCACGATAGGATATGATGACATTTGCATTAGATCTCAAACAAGTTTTTATGAAATTATCTTATAATGTTTTAAGCATCTCACGCTTTTTAGGGTTCTGTAATTTTTAAGAAAAAAAAGGAACTGTTAAAGAGATCATTTTGTTGTCCGTCTGTCGTCTGTCTGTCTGTCTATCAAGAACCTTATCTCAGGATCGAGTTGAAATTCAAACTATATACTCAGATCTATGGTGCCTTGATTTTCTGAAAAAATCGTATTTCTACATTTACTTAAAATGGCCATTTTTTTCACAAAAAACGCGTATTTCGATACTTTAAATGGAATAAAAATCAATAGGGTACCTCCAGTTGACGTAGAATTATGTAATTTGGCAGTTGGTCTCTACAGGTAGTACTATACTAGGTCAGGAAAAATCCGGAAACTATACATTCATGGTTAAGTGTTAAAAAATAATGTCCTTAAAAGGGGAAAAAATATTATTAAAGCCGCTTGTTCAAGTGAGGTATCAGATGAACGGGCTCTGGGTAAGATTGAATATAATAAAAATTCGAAACCTCAAATTTTCGTACGGAACCCTCGGTGGGCGAGCCCGACTCGCGTTTGTCCGGTTTTTATCTTATTGACATCACATTATTTATTGGCAATCTTTATATATTAGTCATTTCTCCACATTGCAGATTCGGATTTGAAGGCTATACTTTGCATAAATACCAATTGAAAACCAAGCCTTACCTCGTGTACAATTAGAGTCCGATTTTTTATTTAAAAGTAGCTGTCTAAGCCAAAGCATAATAATCATGGGTAACTAATCGAATATTTTTTTTATTGGAAACAATAAAGTAAATTAGTAACCTAAAGTAACCTAATAATCGTAACATTTAGATCCAAACATTTTTTATGCCAATAAAAAATGGCACCCAATTTAAATCCCACAAAAATATACTTTGACAAAAAATGTCTATTTTTCATTCGATCATCCGATTAGAAGTAATTGTGATGATAAAAACTACCGAATTATATAGCAATAACGTGGCAGATCAAGAAAAAATATTTCTGATTGTTGTTAGACTTTTCTTATTAAGAAAATCCATCCTCTTTGACATTTTAGATTAAATATAATTACCTTCTTAGAAATCTTTCTCTTTGATGCTTTAATTAAAATTCTCTTATTGTCCAACGGAAATGTGAACATATTTGCGTTTTCAGTTGTATATATCTAAGGCAGGGGTTCCCAACCTTTTTTTGATCAAGGACCACTTTATATCATTCTTGGTAGCAGGGACCACTATGCATGTAGGTATAATAAAAATGAGCTGTGACTATTAAACAGAAACTTCGCCTCACCATCTCCAGTCATAAAATTAAAATCGTTCGCGGACCATATTTAGGCTTCTGCGGACCACTGGTTGGGAACCACTGATCTAAGGTTTTCGAACAATAAGAGAGCTAAGAATAACTTATGATAAAAGTAGGTTGATATCTACTTGAGGCCAGTCGTGGCACAGGATCACAAGTGTGAGACTGCGCTTACAGTCACGGCTGATTGTGAGTTCGATCCCCACTCGAGGAAATATTTATATTTCTTCGCTATGTCAAAAGAGATTTCTAAGCTAACTAAACTCTTTTAGATTTAATTTAAAACATCGAAGACGGTGGAGTTGCCTAAAAAGCTAAAGCGCGGCGTTGTGTACCACCACTCAACATATAATGCCTCCAGAATTCGGCGGAAAATGGGGAACAGAGTGTTTTAACACTATGTTCCCTCCGCCTACCCTGCTGTGTGCGGGATACAGCGTGAAGCTGATATTTACTTAAGTATTAGCATTTGCAAACAAAAGTTACTTATACGAAATCATGTAATTACATGAAATATGTTTGAAAGTCGTAGAAGCCGTACCACCGTAAACAGATCAGATTAGTCTTAGAGGACGCGGACTTGAATGATAAACCAGAGAAAATTCTATTAGGCAAAGTTGTTAGGATTAACATAGTTCAATCGAATAGATACTTTAAAACCTTCATGGCTAATTATAATATTATATTTTTAAACTTTTTTAAAGTGTTATTCATCTTTAGTAGTTAGTCACTTAGGAAAGAAAAATACTTATTTAGAAAACGTATAAAAATTTGAACGCAGCGGGACTCGAACCCGCGCCTCCTGGAAACCGACCAGGCGCTGTGACCACTAAGCCATGTGTTCTTACCAAGCTACGTCGAAATTTTTATACGCTTGTTACAACTTATTTATGTTGTAAATAAGTATTATAATATTATAGTTGTTACCTCTATCTACTACAATAAAAAGAGGTATCAAGCCTCTTTCTTTCTCTTCTTCTTTCTCTTTCTCTCATGTTTCGTGTCTAAAATGCTTAATTTTTATTTAACTCAAGAAAACTAGACATGTCGCAATTAAAGGAATATTTTCAAATTCTTTCTTTCCAAAGGAAATATCTTGTTCTTGCAAAGTATTAATATTTAATTTTGCTTAGTATGTAATACTGCTAAAACATTTAAAAACAAACATAGCATTTATTGTTTAGCGCATTGTTATCCACGCCTTTCGATGTCTTAACGAGTTCTTGATTATACTTGCATTTGTAAACATCCGACAGCCCACACCTCTTAATGTGATAGTGATTTAATTGCAACGGTTTCTATGATGCCATAGTGGCGCAGTTGCGGTGATTAGGACCTCAACGCGAATGTTGTGGCAAATTCTACTCAAAAATTGTTGTTTTAAATAAAATATTTTTATTTTTCCAATTAAGTTAGACAATGAGATTAGATTTTCGCCGCTCAACTTGCTGATAATGCCTTAAGAATTCGGTGTGCGGGAAACGGTAGTGTGGGAATGCTTCTGTCTTAATAAAACGGAGTGTCTTAACACTAGATTCCTATATCCTCTCTGCCTACCCTCCTATGTGCACATAGGATACAGCGTGAAGCTAAAAAAAATAATAAAAGAATCTGTGGTGTAAATTGATACATGACATCCTGATTAGTTGTCAAAACTATTCAGATATTTGGTCGTTCAAATTTAACTGTCATAGATGGAAGTCCAGATCGAAGACTGCTTGAGGTGCCTTCTTGCTGACCTCCTTCGTGTGTTCTGCAAACATGGTGATATTGGCCAAGTGACTTACTCTCAACTGGCGCATTCGGAACGCCATAAAAAAATAATAACACAGAACAGAATAGAAGTGCACAACCTTCTCGACAAAATCGGAGTAGAGTTTGGTTTGATATTAAGAAACCTTGGTTTAACTCTACTGCTCGATAAAATAGTTGTGAGGGAAACCAACCAATAAAGTATATCCTATTTTCCTACCTACTTTACTTAATTCCCTTATATATGGATATGGAAAATGAAAAATTCTTTGATTAATCTGCATAAAACATGCTTATATCTAATCAAAATCAATGAATGTCAATATGATATCTTAAAAAAAACCTTTTTATATAATATATTAAAGCAATAAGTCTTCACGTTGCGAAGTTTCAATATGCTGTAAGGCCATAAAACTCTCCTACGCAAACCCAAATACGTCTCCACTTATACAACAAAGGTTGTTTACTTGAGATTTTTCTTTTTAATAAAGATAATTTTAAAAATGTAAATAAAAGTTTCAAAATCAAAATATTTATTCTTTACAAATAGGTCATTAGATACAAGCACTTTTGAATTTCGTCAAGTTACGTAGAAATGTCAGTAGTAACATCCAACAGGAAGCTACAAATCAAATCATCAAATAATGTAAATGCCAATTTTTTATTACTTTTTATGCTCAAGCCTTAATTGATGTTCTTTTTAGCTTTATGCAGTATCCCGCAAATAGCAGAGTAGACGGAGGGAACCTAGTGTTAGGACACCCCGTTTCCCACTTTGCCTTGTTACTGAAAAAAATAAATATTAAATAATTAATTATTCCGCGTGAGATCGAACTCACAGACATCATGTTTAAAGCCACGCACTTGTGCTACTGGGCCTCGATGACATGATGATTTGTAAACTTAATAAAAGATTTATCTTGTATTGATAAATAAAATTTAATATTTGCAAGGCATTTTATTCAAAGAATACCAGTGTACACACTACACACCTTTCTTATGACCTAAACTAAGCACGTTAGGCGGAACCGTAAGTACCTAAAGAAGCAGTTTGCCTTCTCACCAATAACTAATGAGATTACAGAGTTACAAGCCCACATTTACATTTTATCCAGTGCCTGGCTTTAATTTATAATTTTTATTTCTAACTTAAACGTATTTAGAAAATCTAAAAAAATATATAATTAGGTCAGATGAAATTAAAAAATTA
Organism: Heliconius himera; assembly: GCA_021202915.1. Classification (NCBI taxonomy): domain Eukaryota; kingdom Metazoa; phylum Arthropoda; class Insecta; order Lepidoptera; family Nymphalidae; genus Heliconius; species Heliconius himera. The sequence goes on from JAJHJA010001005.1 coordinate 98,804, forward strand.
TAGAAATTAAAGTTTGAGATTAATAATCTATCCTAAGTTTTTTATAAAATTAAAACGATATTAAATATCAACTTAAAAAGAATAATTCTTATTTATCTTTTAGTTATATTTCCCAATGCGTGGTAATTTACTTCAAATTAGGTACTATTATGTTGTTATTAAAATATAAACAAACCTGTAATTTTTCAAATCCAAAGTTATCCAACTTCATTGTAGAGTAAAATGTGTCCATGAAAAATTAACTGCACTTGTCACTTTAAAATTGACACAATTTATATATTAGACACGTGTTTCGTAGTTTTGTTTTTTTTTTAAATATCAAACTTTAAAAGACACAAATCTTTACTCATAGAGCGTTATTTGCGATAATTAATATATAAAATAATTTTTAATTTACCACAAAGTCCACATTGAAAGATTTTTGTTATTTAATAGGAAAGAAAAATATTTAATAAAATTATTATAATCGTATGCAGAAGGTTCTATCGTAGGCGTCCACCGATGACGCCGCGTCGCGCCATATGAGATTACAGTTCTACCTTGTGCTTGTTTAAAGTTCGAAGGCAGACATTACAGTGCTAAGTTCAAATTAAAATGGATTCTATCGGTTTTTTATTTTTTATTTCTTCTATAACTGCTTTACTACAGTATAACTGAGTTAAATATAGGTGGAGACAGAGAAAGAGAACACGGAAAATGAGTGAATATGTAATTTCACTAAGTGAGATGGTAAACTTTAGCCTGTTTACATCCACCGCTATTCGCCTAAATCGATATCACCTGTCGTTTAAATACGCAGAAAACCTCAAACCGAATTCCAGCTATTTCATAAAGCTGTCGCGTACGCAGTAAACATTGTACGGCATCGTTATTCAACTCGCAATCCTATACATTGCGAGCCACTTTACATATATAGTCAAATTAGACCCTATTCTGGAGACTATAGGGTGTTAATTATATTATAAGCGCATACCACGACCGAAGGTATTAGTGGCTCACTTTACAGACAATGTAAATTCTATGCTTCGTAGTTCTACTAAATTTAATGGAAAAGCAAAGGCTATAGGCTTAATAACTAAAGAATATATTGGCGTGTTGTGTTCAAATACCTGTTGAATCGATATACTAAATTACAATGCGACACATGTCAGCGATTGTAGTATGTATATTGACTAAAGTTTTTGTCAAACACGTTTGTATGGTAATAACAACAAAAGAACAAATAATGAATATTAAAAATCGAATTAAATAAGCTTCACGCTGTATCCCGCACACAGCAGGGTAGGTAGAGGGAATCTAGTGTTAGGACACTCCGTTCCCCACTTTCCGCCGATTTCTGGAGGCATTGCGTGTTGAGGGCCGGAACTCAACGCCGCGCTTTGCCTCTAAATGAAAATGTAAATGTAAATAAACCAATTGATTTTACACACAGTTTGTGCCCCTGCGCCACGACTGGCCTCAACAATGAATATCATACATTAAATAAATAAAGTGTAAACTTATATCCTCATGGCGCATTTGAAATTAGCGCGTCGGTAGTTGGATGTAATGATTTTTAAAATTTTCGTCTTTCTTTGTGCACGCATCTCAGAAACGGCTTAACCAGTTATAAGACAATTTTACTGTTACATTTTGAAAATCTTCTCTTAACAGAAACCTTTGTTTTTAATTTATGAATATTCTCTTTCAAATGATAATGTTATTAGAACACGACAGTAGTTCAGATTAGTATTTAAATGATGGTGTAGCTATTTGTTAAAAAAAATCTTTTATTTGTAAATAAATTTTGAATTTACTTTTAATAAAAAATATTAATACAATTAATCTAAAAAAATATTCAATATAAATGAGTCATTTCTGTACATTGAATATAAACTAAAAGAAATATGTTCTTAATAACAATACAATAATATTATTTTATTTCTTTTGCTTTTCACAAAAAAAAATATTGTATATCAACATATAGTATAATATTTATTTTGAAAGCCTAAATTCCTGATTCTGGACTGATATGGTTCCACATCTTGGCTACCCAACCAAATTATAAGTTATTAATATACCACCTGAGAGTCTATGAACATTATAAAAATTTTCTTTATAAAATAATAAATGGAGATCTAATGCGAGACTCTAGCAGCCCAACTCACTCACTTCCCCAATGGTAATGATCATAAAGTTTATGCAAACAAGGTTGTAGATTTAAAGCTAGTGTATATTCAAGGCTTGTCTATTAAATGTAATTAAATTAAATGTCTTGAAATATTAAAATATATCATATTCTGTTTTATAATGAAAGATATTCTGTAAAGTCAGTAAGTTGTTCAAAATCATAAATATGACATTAATTAATAATATGATACAGTTATATTTACCGAGTTCAGAAAAAAATATGCAGTATCTAAAAAAATATATTTACAGAGCTCAACTAGTGCACTTTTTTCTAGCTTTGCATGGTATCTCACATGTGTATAGCAAATGAGGAAGATAGAAACAACAAAACAAATGTTTACTGTTTAGACACTTGGTTTCCCCACAAACTGCCAATTTTTTACACTAGAGTTGAATGTATCCACTCAATGTCGTGCTTTGTTATCAGTGCAAGGAAATAAAACAAAATTTGGAATCTATTCAATAAACGCTTGCACTCAAGTGCTTACACCATAATAGCATTAAAAGATGAATATAATTAAGTTTTGGAAGGTTTTAAGGGTGTTTTCAAAAATTCTAATTTAATTTAGTTAAGAATTTCATTAAAATAATTACTTATAATTGGATTGGATGCCTGACATGTAATGAGTTTAAACTTAACACAATATTTTACATTTTTCTTTTAACTTGCTTTTTTAATATTCTAAGAATCTCTTAACTCTTGTATGCCTCAAAAAACAGACAGTGTTCACTTTAATGACAATGTGTACAAAATAAAATAAGATCTCGTATGTCAAACAATTTATTTAGTTGGATAACCTTCTAGATTTGAAATATTGGTGCCTTTAAAGTCTATAATTTCTTCAGGATTTGATTTCAATTGTTGTACTAAAGATTCTTTATTAAATCGGATAGTATTAAGATTTTCATAACGCAAGTATTTCACTTTGGCAATAACTTTATTCCTTAGGGTTGCTCGTGTTTTAGGATCTTTTAAGATTTCTGTCAGCTCTTGTATAGTTTCTGGTAAAATGGGTTCAACAGTCTCGTAATCAATTTCAATATATTCATTTGAATGTCCATATTTATTTTTATTATAGTTTGAATTATTGTGACTGCATATATGCTTTTCCAATTTTGTGTCTACTTGCGATAATTTTTCACCATCTTCTGTAAATAAAATCTTTTTATTAGGGACACATTTACATTCCTGATAATAGATGTCATTGGAATTAAGTTTTCTCCTTTTACAACTGGTGAACTCATTTTGCTCATCTAAATCGAGTAAATGTCCATATTTTCTTTCAATTTTTGTTATAACTGATTTGCATTTTTTGTAAACTGTTTTTAATTCTTCTAAATCTTCATTGGATATGGATGAAATTACTTGATTGCTTTCTGGAGGTGATCTTTGTTTAAATTGTTTATTCTCTACAGTTCTTGTTTCTTTTTCTGTATGTTCTGTGACATTTTCAATATTACTAATTCTAGCTGGTTGTTCTTTTATTTCTCGCACATGATTTTTAAAAACAACATATTTTTTCGATTCCATTAACGTGTGTTTTTGGATCCTAGTTTCCTTTGGTGCCTCAGACTCTAACTGTACAACCATTTCACACAATTCAATCAATTATTGAGTTATTTTTATGATAAGATAGTACACTGACTTCTCACTTTTGGCAATGTGCTCAAAAGTTAAATAAAAGGCACTATGTCACAATAACAATAGCACGTGAAATTTGACACATTTGACAGTTTATATTTTATTAAAACTTTGCATAGTGATGGCAATGCATATTGATTGAATATCGAAAACTATCGAAAATGTCACAATTATTATTTCACTTCCTAATTTTGAGGTTATATTTCTAGTCTTGTATCTTCACTAGACGAAAATTTGGTTATATTAGAAGCTGAATAGTTATGTCACACTATACAATTTAATAAATTACATAAACCAGTAGATTTTTATTCGTTAGTTATATATATGCGCTTTCGACATCACTACGCATATACCAACACAATACCAACTGCGCAATATCAATGAGAAAATGGCCGCCGCCTGCCAACGACCCACCGGACAAGTAAATCGGATACTCGCTCCAATTTATTTTGTTACGTTCTGTTGAGATAATTTGGTAAATATGTATTTAAAAATACAATTTACATAAATGGAAGATAATATTTTTTAATGATAATGTTAATTAGATTAGTGTTTTACTTATAAAATATCTTAAATGAATATATTTATTTTACTGAATCAGTTTTAATGTTTTGCATTTAGATTTTATAAGGAAATGTAAAAATACATTGCATAAATTTTTATAAATTATGTTTTTAACGAAATTAATGTTTTGATATTTTCAAAGCATTAATTTAATTAATTTTATTATTGACTGAAAATAAAAAATAATCAAATATTCATTATACAATGCAAAAAGTTGCTTACAAAATGAAGAAATTGTTAAAAGTTAATTTAAACAAATAATGAATAAGACAAAATTAACTATATCCCTCATGTAACATTCATACAATTCATTTCTCCATTTTTGACAAATTATTGTGTTTTCGAACTCAACACAACACTTTGTCTTGATACCATATTGGAAAAATAAAAATATGTAATTAATTTCTTCAAGTGGAAATCCAACCCACAACCGTTATAATAAATAAGTTAAATCAATAATAATAAGCCAATATAAAACATATTCAATCAAGTAATGTCTTAATTCTAATTCCTTTCTGGCTAGTCTGCTATAAACACAACAAATCATGATACTAAAAAAAACTAAGTTATTTCGTTATTGTATTTTATTATAGGTCTTTATTTTTTCGTTTTTTCTTTTTTTTTGGTACATAATCCTCATGACTTTCTGTTTCTTCTTGTATTTCCTCTTCAATTTTAGTCTGTTCCTTTTTATCTTTCTTTTTTTTCTTTGATTTAACAGGTTCATCTATTTGTTCCTCTAATTGTAACTTATGTTTATTCTTCTTTGATTTTTTCTTTTTTACAACTTCTTCACGATTTTCAATGTCTTCAGACAATGGCTGTGGGGTATGATTTATCTCTTCCTGAATATTGTCTTTTTTTGATTTTTTCTTTTTCTTATTTTTAATTGCATTTTCAGTCTGTACATCTACTTGAGGCTCTTCAACTAAGCATTGTTTACTTTTATTGGTAGTATAAAATGAAAATGGTTGGCTGTCGCAGTTATTTGTAAATTCATTATTAACCTCATTATCTAAAGTACTTGAAAATCCTTTAAAAGCAAAATCAGATACTTCCTCATCTAAATGTTCTTTATTTTCTATATTGAGTAATTTGCATTTAGATTTAATAGCAGCCATTTTATTTTTAAAATAGTCATCCATATTACCCTTTTCTGTGAAAATTTGTTCTGATTTTTTAAGATCTTCCTTAATGGGCTCTTCTTCTTCATTTTCCTTAAAACTTTTTTTCCCAAAAATGTTTGCCAAGTCCTTATCACTATAACGAGAGATATCTTTCCCTCTTGTGAATTTATGATAATGAATACGTGCTTTACTCTTTTTTGATTTCACTTCTAAGGAAACACCACTATGTAAACTTTCTTTATTGTCATCCCCTAAAAATAATAAACTTAGATAAGTATTTATCAATTATCAGTTGCATAAATGTTTGTAGAGAGACCAAACAAAATAATATATTGATATAATCTTACAAAAATAAACATGATAAAAGAAATAAAAATTAGCTTCACGCTGTATCCTAGACACAGCAGGAAAGTCAGAGGGAACCTAGTGTAAAGACACTCCGTTCCCCACTTTCCGCCGAATTCTGGAGGCATTGCGTACTGAGTGGTTGAACTCAACGCCGCGCTTTGCCTTGACACGAGAGCGAAGAAATTAAAATATAAATGTAAATAAATATTTCACTTCCTTGAGTGGGGATCGAACCCACAACTAGTCGATTTTAGTCACACTTTATACCCCTGCACCACGACGACGATGATAATAGTTATAATTTTACATATCATAACAGTTATAATGTTAAAAAATAAATATACAATACGTGAACTTACCATTAGACAAATTTGCAAGTAAAGCGTTAAAATCATCTTCATGTTTTGTCCACTGGTCGTTTTTGTCTTCAAATCCAAGTCCTTTTTCATCGTTTTTGTATCTGGCCACTACATGCTCAACAATACCATTTTCTTTTGCACCTAACCCCTTTCCTGAACTCCATCCCATCTTTTCTAGCATTCGCTGACCAAATTTATTTACATCACTACTCCAGGCGTTATTTTTTGCACGTAAATTAATTACTTTTTGCTTACGACGAGGGCCCGCTAACATAGCCATTTCATATAAATATTAAGTAAAAACTTCGATTAAGCAGTACACATGTTCACGTGTTGTTCTTGTCAAAATGGACGTCATTGGTAAAATAGAAGCACAGATTATGAATCAAAACGTCACACAGTGTTGGGTCCGAAGTTCGAGCGTGTACGAAGCAAAGTCGCTTACTATTGGTTGATAAGACACAGATAGTATAAGCAGTGCGGTATACCGGTTGTAGGTTTCATTTCACGTAAAATTATATATTATATTTTCGTTATTTAAATTGTATGATTGTAAAATCACACTCATGCTACCTAATAAAACAAATCCAAAAAGCGAGATAGACCTTTATTAAAAAATAATTTTATATATTGAGGATTTTATGTGGTAACACACTGGTGAAACGTGTGGATATAGACGCAACGGTTATGGGATCGATTCCCACTCGGGATATGAAATATTTCATATTTTCATTCATTCATTTCTTCGTTCTGGTAATGAGGCAAGGCGCGGTTTTGCCACACGTGATGTCTCAAGCGCTGGATAAAGAAACGGAGAACCTTAACACCAAGCAGGAAACATTAAATAAAAATATAAATTCCTTTTTTTTCCTTCGTTTGTATCGTATGTTATCACTTTATAAAATTAGGTTCACGGAATCTTGAGATAAACAGTCTTGACAGACATACATAGGAGCAGACGAATAACAAAGTGATCTTATAAGGGTTACGTTATTTTATATATGTTTAAAAAATTTACTACGTAAACGTCGTAAGCTGCAAAATTAAAAAAATATTGCTAAAGTTAATAATTTTAACAAAATTAATAATGATATATTAATAATGATAAATGGTTAGATCTTTTCATTGTAACTTTATTTTCATTACAAAACTAAAAGTAGTTGCAATTGTTAATAAATTATTGTATTTTACTCTTTCTCTTCTTTTTTTGTCTCATTTGCTGTATTTTACTTTGCTGAGGTTTGCAACTCTGAGCACAAGTTTGTTCTTAAGATGCGATTCTTAAGATGAGACGAAGATTAAATAAAAAAAAATATAATCCTAAAGCGTTGTTGCGAATATAAAATTGTTGTTTTTTAATAGAATTTCGAAACGAGCGCTGGGGACTTGTTTGCTAAAATAGATAGAATTTTTTTCTATTACGTGTTATTTTGTCTGGTTGACAAGCATAAACAAAGAATGCAAATAATAACGTTCTATATCTACATGGTATCTAATTTGCTACAAAATGGTCATATGATATTGTAATATCTGGCGAGAAATACCAAATCGGCACAGCTGGCTACGCCCACATATTTATTAACAATGACCATTGACGACTGAATTTATAATGATATGGAGATCTATTCATTAGGTATAGAAATATAATTCATTACGGGGCCAATTTAGGTTAAGCACCATCTCAATAGATAAAATGAGAGTAGTATAAAAATATTTGCAAAGTTAATTAATATTTTTTATTTAAAATTATATTTGTTATTTTTAATACAGAGAATTTTTGCATAGAATAATTATATCACAAACATAAATGCATATAATTTACAGTATCGTAGTGCCTGATTGAAGCTATGATTCTTAGTTTGAATCCCATACATAGAAATGTAAAGTTTTATATTATTGAGGTGTTTCATTATTGTTTGATTGATCGAATGCAGCATTGATTTACGGCAATTTAAATTATTATTTTTTAATGGAATATATAAATTTTCGATAAATACCATAGCGTTTACACTTAGCTATGTATTTATGGTATTTTTCGGAACATTACCATATGTTTTTTTTCTTCCCGCTGTGCCGGTGCAAGCACCTAGTGTGTCACTGTATATAGCAGGGAAGACAACGGGAACCTAGAGTCATCACACGCCATTACCCAACTTTTCAGCGATCGGCGAGCGATGTACCAGATCGGAAAAATAAAAATATTAAATTATTCATTCCCCAGAGTGGAAATTGAGCCCACAACCGCCTCGCCTAAAGGAACTTCTACAATGGATTTTCACATGTTTTCAACTGAACCATGCAACTGACTTAACCGAGCTGACCGGTCCGCAGAAAGTAAAAGTCGAATCGGGTGCAATCATATTATGCAAAGATTAATATGCGCAGCTTTCCACTCGTTTGCTGTCGTACAGCCCCATTAGAGTCATGTTTATTGGTGAAGGCCATACTGACGTGAAATAATTTATCACAAAATTATGATTGTCGTCAAGCATTTTGTATGTTGACATGTTTATAGATTGTTCAGTCTAATTAATTTTTATTATGTATTGTGTGTATGTGTTATTGTGTGTGTGTGCGTGTGTATGTGATATTAAGGCGTTTTGAGAACTGTCTATCATATAGCTAGTGTCCCTCTCCACATACCTCTTTTTCATCAATCTCTTCATACATGTCGTCCATGAGATCCTCATGCTTTCTACGAATACTGTGTTCTCAAAGGTCAACCGAAGTCTTCCCTCCGCCTTTTTTGCAAAGACATGTGTTTTGTAATATCGGGTTAATATTTAATTATACAGAATTCAAGGCAGCCATTTTCACGTTTTGTATGATATCTTGCTTGCTTGAAATATATGACATGATCTGCATATTTCATAAAATCCTCAAGCGTTTGAGGATATTCTACATCATTTTTCTTAATTTTTCATAAGACGAGTTCCTATAGTTTAAATGTCGAGTTAATTATTTACGCATCGCTGTTGCTTATAAGGTGTTAAATTTCCAATTTCCATCAACTATAATACCGGTTTTTAAGAAAGCTGTATAGTGTCTTCTCGAGAAAATCACTGCTTCGATAAATTACAAGTTTAAATAGGTACATTCATGACGACACGTTGAGGCCTGTTGTGGTGCAGGGGTACAATCTTGTGACTGTAAACACGACAGGTTCTGGGTTTCATTCTCACATTCATGCTGTATCCCGCACACAGCAGGATAAGCAGACGAATAAGCCTAGTGTTCAAACACTCTGTTCCCCATTTTCCACCGCATTCTGGAGGTATTGCGTATTGAGAGATGAAAGACACGCCGCGCTTTTGCCTCGACACCAGAGCGAATAAAAATTTAAATGTTAAATAGATTTCCTTGAGTGGGAATCGAACCTACAACCTGTCGCGTTTACAGTCACTCTTTGTGCCCCTGCGACACGACCGGCCTACAATATTCAAGGTTTTAAAATAATTTATAGTTCAGTTATGTACATAACTCTGGTACAGCCATATAATCTATATATATAAAAGGACTTGTGCTGACTGACTGAGGTAAGACGCACGCAGAGCCGTAACCGCTGATGGTAGAAACGTGAAACTTGGGCAGATGTTTATATTCATATTCTGGACATCCACTAAGAGGGGAATTTGAAAAATTTTAACCCTAAAGGGATGAAATAGGGGTTGAAACTTTGTATGGAAAACTTTGTAGTTTTATTGAACACGTGTTTCGTGGTTTTTTTTAGAATTCACTCCTAAGGGTGTAAATAAGCGGGCGAAGCCGCAAGCGCCCTCTAGTAAAGTAGTAAAGTATACTCGTCCTCGTACAGCAAAGTATGAACCGATGAACCTGCCAACTAACGTGATATATGCCAGCCGTCACTCACTCTTGAAAACTTTCATCCAATGAAAGCTGTCCGAACTTGTTTATTTAATGACTAGAATTTCACCTCTTTGTGAGAAGCTTGCCTTTTAATTATATAATGTTTTTTTTATAAATATTAAATAGAATACATAATAATCGAATATGATTTATTGATAGCTCAACAAAATGGTTAGTCAATTTTAATAATTTTACATAATTTTAAGTTGTATATTTTTCTTAAGCCGTATTTCACGTACTTACATATTATATTTTAGAAGCAGTAAAACGATAATTTTACACAGTATGAAGATGGTATTTTTTGTGTGCAATATCGTCTTACGCCCATCTATTTTTTTTTATATTCCAGATATTCCAGAGAAGTTTTTAGTCTTTTATTATGTATTAAAATTAGAATCGTAATATATCGTAAATATGTAGTTTCCTAATTTTCTCCTCATTTTATATTGAGATGGACGATTAGGTTAAGATCAATCGTAATTCGTAACTCATCTTCACAATTTACGTTACTAAGTAACAAATATTTCTAATATATTTCTTATCGGTGGAAGTTTTGAGTTAAGAATCATTGCATACTTTTAGACATGTCACAACTAGTCTAATTATGCAATTATTAAATGCAATATAGAACCTTAACTGCCGTTTAAATACTTGCAAGGTATGAGTGATGTGGCAAGTGTGCAACCGTAGTTATTTTCGCGATTACCAACAGGAAGTCTAGCTAACAGTGGTGACCTATATCGGCGATTTATAGAGAATTCTATTCATGATGTGTCGCCAAATCTTATCTAAACGCTTTGATCATATATAAATAAGTTCAGTTTTAGTAAATGTTGAAACACTCGTTAGTTACAGAGAAAACAAGTAAAACAAAAACTATTACATGATTTTTTTCGATAATAATGTAAATAATAAGGGCGAAAATGTAATGAAATGAAAATTGCCAAAAACTTTCTTGACTTTATCTTTATACTGATCTTTTTATGTACCTAATGTATTTTAAATTTTCCCTTGTTTTTTGGAATGGGCAACAGATTTCTGGGGTTGGCACTGCCGACCTGAGCTCCCAGTCATGAGGTGGCCATGGCCGTGCTATTGTACTGAAACGCTTCTGTTAAATGTTTACTGATTTTATGCAACATTATAGTAAATTCTTTAATCTTCAATCAATTTCCTTATTTTTTAACGATACTCACAGACCCACAATACCTCATGAACCAATATTGACACTGAGATTAAAAAATCATACGGATCAACTAGTTAATTGAATCACTTTACGGATTAAATGTATTTCAAATCCGAATTTATGAGCGCGTCGGATATTTTTTAACGTGGGAACGCCGGTGACTCACTCACTCACAAACACGATATAAAACGTGATAAGTCTGGACAAACTAAACATGATATCTTCCAGGTATTAAAGACCAAATTGATGTGATAAAAAGCAAAGTCCACAATTAGAAGAGGTAACGGTGTATCTCAGAGGCTGAAGGCTCGAGGCCGGCGAAGTAAAATAAAGTAAAAAGGGTAAATTATTTGCAGCCCGACCGCTTTGCCGTCGACAGCTGCGAATTGGCGCGAAACTGGTTTTGGCGGGAGCAGTGACGTCATCTGACATGTGCCTTCGATTTTGAACAATCCCAGCAAAAAATGGATTCTTTTTCAACTCGATGATCCATTTGATTTTACGGCTGCTTATTGTGTTAGTGTTTTATCTGTATGTGTTGTTGTATAGACAACTCATTGTTTAATTTATATGATAATATGAAAGAAGTAAAAAAGAAGTATGTAATATGTATTTTATTATCAATAATTATTTCGTAAGCCACACTATATTATAGTAATCGGATTTTTTAAAATTAAATAATATCTTTCTATTAATTTTCGTATCATTAGTTAGATAACGAATTGAAAGTGAGTTTATATTAATTCTATGTAAAGGATGCGCTACATAAATATTAAAATGTTATTAATTACATCCACTTTCATAATGTTTTAAATAAGTTTATGAAAAATATAATACATTAGAATAAATTATTTTACGATTTAAAATTCGTTTTTAATTGATTTCAATTAATCCAATTGAAATTGTTAAAATGTACTGATTACATTTACTTTCATAATATTATAATTAACGTATTCTTGCACAGCTAAATTAATAAAATAGATTTTCACTGTAGGTCAATCCAGCATAAGCGTAAATTTGATTTAATATAATATTTAAAGAGAAAACAAAAAGATTGTTCTTTTTGTTATGGACTTGTGTCTATAAGCAAGTGGGATGATAAAAATTAATAACAATATTTATTATTATGTATCTAGTTATGCCATGTACATATTATACTTTGATAGGCATAAAGACGATAGAAACAGAGGTTGTCGATAGATATAAGATAGACCATCACTAGTGTGAAATAAACATAAAGTATGTAAATAAATATAATGCAAAGAATTTGTGTTTGAATAATACAAATTCAATTGCATATGCATGTATAATTTCAAAAGTAAAAATTCTACTGTTAAGTATACGAAGTACTTTTGACATTTTTAAAGTGTTATTACACAGTTAGAAAATCGTCCATAAGGCGCGGATTCAAAACCCGATACGTTCAAACTTTTTTTGATACGTTTTCAAAAAAAATATTTTGAACAGCGTACTACCAACTGACGTTAAATGCGTACTATTTATTACCTATAACAACTAGAGACTGTGATCATCATCATAATATAATTACAAATATTGTGTAATGTGGGAACTACGTTTTATAAATGTATTTTGTAGAATATAATGGAATTCGGAATCATGGATGCGTGATAAGGAAGTCAAAAACATTGGGAAAAATAATAAACTTTTTATCATTACATCGGGTCGGGTGTTATTTAAAACTTATATTTTTACAATGTAAAAATGTGTAAGGTTGCATTTGTTTATTTTTTATTGAAAAGTATTGATTTCTGAAATATGATTCAATTTAGTGTTACAGAGAATGTTGTTGTTATGTGCATCTTTGATTATTGTGAATATATTGAAAGTTTATATAAAATATATAATGTCCAGCGAGAACATTAATGAAATATTTTTGGATGTAACTCAAAAATAGTTCCGTCATATCAGTTCTATTTATTTTTTTAATATTTTTTAAACATTTTTAAAGTGTTATTCCACAGTTAGGAAAGAAAAATACTTATTTAGAAAACGTATAAAAATTTGAACGTAGCAGGACTCGAACCCGCGCCTCCTGGAAACCGACCACCAACTACTAAATAAGTACAGTTTTATTTACTTTTGAGTCTACATATTAGAATCAGAAATTGTCAATTTTTTTTTAAATTCAACCCTGACCTTCCAAGGTAGAACAAATATGGGTGCACAATTTAACCGTGAAAACAAACAAATAATTGGGGAGTCATTGCACTTATTCATAGGCAGGTATGCACGGCAAACGTGTTTTGCTCCATCGATACCTACGACTTACCTGAGACTCACTCCGAACATGGTTCAAATTGTTTACTAATCCGTTGTCTGTCATTGGCTCCATCGCTGTATCATTATTCTCTCACTGGCCCAAAATCACAACACATCTCAGTTTAAAACTACTTAAAACTAATAAAATCTTAACTTAAGTAATTAAACCAACACTAACTAGCACTAGCACAGCCGCGGAACGATAAAGCTCACAAGATTACTAATAAAAACGATTTGTTGATTGCATTTAGTGAACGTAAGTTGAATCATTGTTGTAAAGTCCAAAAGTTGAGGCTGTTTTACACCAGCACGCCCGTCCGATCCTAACTAAGGACGCCAGGCGGCGAAAAGTTAACCGTGCGTGATTTCTTGGGACTTTCAAAACCAAATGGTCATATACGCTATCAATCTTTGCATACCAGAGTTGTGGGTTGAGATGGAAGGTGTGGAGGTTCGCGTTGCCAGCGAGAGGGAAAGGGACGACGCAAGAGCAGGTACTCCGACTCGAAGTAGGCGAACAGTATCTACAGGTTTTGCTCCCACTACAAGGCACGGACTCGGAGGCTCGGAGCTTGAAAGTTGTAGTTGAAAAACATAATAGTTCTGCGCACTCGTCACTAGACAGGCCACTTTTTACTATCCAACGACTCTAGAGTCGCCTCGCTTCCATTTTCAAATACAAAATATAGATTAACCTAGCTTTTAAAAAGTTTAAGATTAACTGAATTATTAATTTTTGATTTCATTTAATTTTGTTATTATTATTGTTGAAGTTATTTTATCGGCACTTTAAATCAAAAAAGAAATTATTGACCCTATCGATAGGTTGAACCGGTTCAGTGCATCTCTGGTGAAGGCCGTAAAGGCACGATCCTACACGGGACTAATGTTTCATTAAAAATAAAACGTGTTTTAATTTTAAGCTTTAAAACATTTTATTAAGGTCCTAAGTATGAGAATTGGCTAAGTAGCTATGGGGTCTATTTTTAATTTTCAAATTATTCGTCTAGCGCAGTATACCTTGCGCTACACACTTCCAAGAGCAAAGGTTTCATACCTGAACTCCATGTAATTTAAGTTCTGATTTTCGTACTAAATTTTATATTAAAATAGCATCTTATATTATTTTACAAAAAAATATAATACTATTTAGATTGTTTCAAATTTCCAACCTATACCCACATGTAAAAACACTTCCAAATATTATTCGTTTGAAAAGGTTTCATTTTATAAACACGTTATAAAAAGATTATGCAACATTGTTTGGGGAACGGAGTGTCATATAACCTAGTGCAGGTTCCCTCTGCCTTCCCTGCTGTGTGCGGGATACAGCGTGAAGCTGAAAAAAAAACATTGTTTATTTATTTATAGCTTATTATATATTTCTATTATATTAATAACCTTCAATATGTATAAGTTTCCAATGTACCATTAGTTAAATTTCTATGGTTATCTTATATGGTATACTCGCTGCTGCATTAGTTGAAAATGCAAGTGAAAGCTCTTACACAACCATGCTTCTTATGTGCTCTCGACTATAAGTCAAAGTTAAGGTAACATAAATATTCAATTTATTATGATGCGAGATCAATGAACTCTTTTAAATTTTAACAAAGTTTGAAATTTGATTTGTTATAATAACAAACATAAATATGTATTTATTTTCTATAATATTTATAATAATAATTTAATGTTTGTTTATGTCAATCATTATAGTAATTTTCAACAAAAAAAAATGGTTTATTTTTTTGTTACTGTTGCTGTACTTTATTTATGACGTTCTGAACGTGCTTCAGCACTTTTTTTTTAAATATAAACCGCCTTACCTTAATGTCAAATAATCTAGTGTCAGTAAAATGACATAAAATGTCAGAAACTATCATAGTAATCGGTACAAAATTATTTTTGTAAATAATCTATTTAAGTTAAAAATAAACGTCTTCGCTAAATTTATTGTAATTATTAGTAATTTTTGATTATGAAATTTAAATATAGTACGTTTGTTTAGGTTAGTATTCATTTGCTAATATTTAGAGAGCATCAAAATTTGGTAATGTTCAAGAGTTGGACCTATATGAAATTATTTTAATTACAATATATCTTTCAGAGTTGTTTAACATGACTATTTTTCATTCTAAGCTGTTTACACGTTAACTCGACATACCTACTATATTTTAACAAAAATGTTGATGAGACCTAGGGGTAACAAACCACCACATTTATGGCGTTTAACTCCGTTAAAAGATTTTTTATCTGTTTCAAAAGACCGACTTTCAGTATTGGGAAATTTAGAAGAAAGGAATAAGAAAGATTTTATACAAATGGTCGCCGCAGTTATAACATCAGGCATGGCAGTGTTATATTCGTTTGGACATTTTGAGCCAAAAAGAAACGTAACATCAATTATTAAACCAGATGTTCCTAAGGAAACTCCTAAAAAAGAAAAGTGTAAGAAGCCAGATAAACTTGCACCATGTAAACCTTAATATAAAAATATTACAAAACCATTTTTTTTGAAAAAATATTCATAAAAATGTATATTTTATTACTTCAATTGGGTTTTTTATTTATATTATTAATAAATTCACACTTAAGTTCTTTTAAGATGATAAATTGACACATGTATTTCCAAAAATATATTTGTGGGACGACTTCTTCTAGTTAACCAATATTTTAATTGCCAAATTATTAAGTAATTCTGTATTTCAGAACATTTTTAAAGTTTTTATATATTTTATGGCAACCTTTATTGCAATGAAAAAGAAAAAAACAATACCTTAACCAACTAGATAAAATTTGGGAAACTTATCGTGATATTAGACATTAAAATTTTATTACAATATCTTAAGAAAATGGAGCAAATCATTAAAGCTGTTGTTGTTTCTGTGACGACTGTTGCTGTTTACCATTACTTGGTAAAAGAAAAACGTATTTAGTAAAACTAATTTACTATACAAATCATTTTTGACTTACGTTTGTAAAATAAAGAGCGTCGTATTTTGGACTGAAAGAAGTTACCAACCCCGATGAAGCACCAAAGACATGTTATGTGACCAAAAACAAGTCCGAAAAAGTATTGTAAATTATTTATTTATTATTATTATTCAAAATCAATGTTTTTGTCTAGTGAAGTTATAAAATGTGAAAGTTTTAGTAATTATAAATTATTTCTATTAATGATTATAATTTTTAATAAAATTACAGAGTACCTAAGTTAATTTTGATGTGCTAATTTTTTTTTATATTTACCCCTTGGATATATATTTTTACGTATATTTAATATATATTTACGTATATTTAATGTATATTTAAATTAAATCAGCTTCACGCTGTATCCCACACCAGGGAACCTAGTGTTAAGACACTCCGTCCGCTCATAACATTCGTATCAGAGACAGTTAAAAAAAAATATGTGTACTCTTGAGTTAATATAACTAATATGTAGGTCATGTATGAAGTAGTCATCTTGCAATTTACATAAAATACTTTCAGCTTGACCACACCTAAGAATGTTTGTATACTTTTTGCTGTGATTTTTCTTTGTAGACTTCGTCCTCGTGGCGCGAAATAAAAACATAGTACAGTCTATGAAATAATAATAATGGGTCAAATTTTATTTCGAAATCTTAGCAAGAAATATGAGTTTGTGGTATATCTAGTCTCTGCTTACGCAATGATTAATGTTACTAATAAAAAAAAACTTTAAATCTTAACCACAATTAAAAAATACCTTGAAATTTGAGGAAATTTTCTATGTACTAATTATCCGATGAACATTACTTATCGATAATTATTTTGTCTGCTAAATATGTATATTGCGATTTAAATTATGATTTCTAATAACTACATATTTAAAATTTTTATTTAGGGTATCATTTTTTAAATACCTATTATTCATGACAATTACTTGTAGGTCCTTTTATTATTATTTTTATTTAAACAATGGTAGTTTTATTAAATTTTATAAATAATACAGATAATATACAAAAACTTTGCATCCCTATGGAAAACATTATAATTGGACTCGGGTTATTTTTTTTTCGAACACTGGCAGTAACTGTCAAATTAAAACTTAAAAAAATATATAATTGCCTCAAGTAATTTAACAATTTTAAAATAATAAACAACTAAATAAAATAATGAATGGAAAGAAATTCTTATTCGACTTGATCGTGTTTTCTACATCGTTTTACGTGTCTTACACTCTGATGTCTTTATTCATAGAGAGATATCGGGTGAAACGCGCCGACAACTCGGGTAAATAACTATGTAAAGTATGCAGTAAGTTACCATTTTGAGATTCGAGTTTTAATAGTTTGTATAACATACTAAATTATTTAAAGCCTTTAAAAAACCTTTTTAAAAAGGAGAATAAGTCATTTAGAATATGGCTATTATCAATCTTTCAAAATCTATAATATATGCTTTCGCACAGTTTAAACTTTAAGCTTTAAAAAATAAAAGTTTAAGTTAATTATTTAATTTCTACACGTAGGCCTTTAATTATATTTTTTATATTTTTTTCCATACAAATGAATTTCATAAATGACAATAAATATCCTTACCCGTTTACGCCTCTTTCTTCCAGGGAAAGTATTCAATGGCTGAGGCAGGGGTGGTAAATGATAAAAGTATGGTGGCGTGAACATGACGTCCTCAATATTCGCTATGGGCGTCGTCCGGGGCACCATGGACCGTACAGTTCCATAAATGTTCCTATTACGATTACCTCCGTATAAATTAATCATTTCACTTTACAGCCTACGCCACAATCACAATTAAATTAAAAAAAAAAACGCGCGCCAAAAAATAATTGTCGTGTTTAATTAAGTAGAACTTATTTTATTAAAAAAATAAGCCACTTTATTATTTTGTTTTTTTTTTGGCAACAAGGTTGCTATAAGGTATTTTTTTTTTAAATATTCCTCACAGCATCTCGTTACCGAAAATGGCGCGCGGGCACAGTGTTCACGATTTCGAATGCGTTTGATTGCAGATGGTCCTGTACGCATTACATGTAATTATCATAGTTGATCTGCTTTTTCCAATAGGATACGTGGAGCGTAACGTCACTATAGCGATAGAATTGGATTATTAGTTTGTTCGAGAGCTAGAAGTGATTTAAAATAAAATTAATTTTTATAATAATTTCAGTTATATTATTTTAATTTGCCGTGATATGATAAATATGAAAATATTTTATTATTACGCATAAAGCCTAAATTATTTCTCCTATCTGTGTATTTATAGAAGTATCGCCTTTTTATATTAATTAAGGGAAAAGTGACATACAATAGCAAATATTTTATATTTAAAATGAGTGAATAAAGCCACACCTGTAACAAAACATAAATTAGAGAAAAACGTACACGCATTGGCATGCGCTGATACACATGAATAAGTTTGAAAAGTTGTCATCATCGCATTAAGCGGTTGCTGTATGCGACCAAGTGGCCATTGTTATACACCCCATACTAATGTTATAGGTATTAGACATGCTAATGTTCTTTCTAAAGTAAAAAAAATATGTAAAAAATTATTAAAAACCTATTACGATTAGTGTTTACCTAATAAATCTATTTTATCTAGTATCCACGGCTTGAATAGTTTAAATATTTTCATGAATTAAAAGTTATTAGTTAAAAATATGTACAGATTTCAATGAGTATTTTTTTTATCATAGTCAGAATATTTAAATAATTAAAAAAAAAATTGTTTTTTCACATTTGAAGTTTAGTTACCGCTTAGCAATCAAGCCTACAGCGCCATCTATGAACTGTCATTTAAACTTACTGTATCGTACGTCTACATTCAAGTTAATACATCGACATTTGTGTTATTTACTAAAATGCAAGCAGATGGCGTTGTTGAATAATAAATTTCAATAAGGTTAAATTTCAATGAGGTTTATACCAAAATAATAAAATTCAAAATAATAAAAGCTTGTCAGTCCTTTGTCAAATTACTTAGTTAATGTTTTCAAGATGGCTGAACTGTAGGACATAAAAAATTTCAATTAAAATGCGGCATAAAATCTATGGGTTGCCCTAAATTTATTTTTTACCATTTATTTATCCACTAATATGATATGGCGGCGGGGAAAATAGCAAAAACTTTCTTCGCGCTAATTTTCAGCAGAGTGCATTGTTCGGGCTCAGATGGGAAGGACAATGGATTTGGCAACAATTACGTTTGGGCTGGTTCCCTCGACTCCGGCTTGAAAATAGCAACCCATCATCAGAAACCTGTAATGGTAATCATCCACAAGTCCTGGTGTTCAGCGTGTAAGAACTTGAAGCCCAAATTTGCTAATTCAGCAGAAATACAATCACTGAGTAAGCATTTTGTGATGGTCAATCTTGTGGACGAAGAAGAACCCAAAAATAATAATTTTGCACCAGATGGGACTTATATTCCGCGGTAAGTAATTTAATAAAAAACAAAGTTTTTATCAATAAATGATATTTTGCGCATAGTGAATAGAATTTAGAGGCCAGTCGTAGCGCAGCGGCACGAAATGTGACTGTAAAACCGACTGGTTGTGGGTTCGATCCCCACTCGAAGAGATGAAATATTTACTTAAATTTATATTTCCATTTCTTCGCTCTGGTGTCGAGGCAAAAGCGCGGCGTTGAGTTCTGCCACTTAACCCGCAATACCTCCAGAATTCGGCAGAAAGTGGGGAACGGAGTGTCTTTCACCAAGTTCCTTCTGCCTACCCTGCTGTGTGCGGGATACAGCGTGAAGCTGTGAATAGAATTTGAAATTATTACATTCAAAGCAGACCGTACTCAGACGTTTGTGATATAACGTAATATGTTTATTTTGCCAAATCGGTAGCGCAGATGTAAGGGATGTTTATTGCTTATTGGTTTTGATATATCTGTATTATACAAATACTAGGTGTCCGTTATTTGTTGATATTATTAAAATGCCTTCAGAATTCGGCAGAAAGTGGGGAACGGAGTGTCTTAACACTAGGTTCCCTCTGCCTACCATTCTGTGTGCGAGGTACAGCGACAATATTCATTTATTATAATTACAATGCATTCTGATTTTAAGTTTCATCATCAGTTTTCTTAGACAATTTAAAAGATTGAAGAAGAATATATACCTAAATGGATTTACTCCAAAAAAAAACTTTTAGCTCTAGCTTCACGCTGTATCCGGCACACAGCAGGGTAGGCAGAGAGAACTTAGTGTTAAGACACTCCCCGTTCCCCACTTTCTGCCGAATTCTGGAGGCATTGCGTGTTGAGTGGCAGAACTCAACGCCGCGCTTAACCTCGACACCAGAGCGAAGAAATGGAAATATAAATTTAAGTAAATATTTCATCTCCTCGAGTGGGGATCGAACCCACAACCATTCGGTTTTACAGTCACACCTCGTGCCGCTGCGCCACGACTGGCCTCAATTTATTTTATTGTATTTTATTGGCCCTTTATTTTATTGTATAATTATGATAGTCTCTGTATCAATGTAAAAGCTCAATTTTGCTATTATTAACACATTTAAAGATAATCGTTAAAGTCCACATAATAACAGCCAGCACCTGTTAGGTAGACAGTGCTACTGGTTTGCGAAAGTGATAATTACACTATGCCGTAACAAAGCTCTGACTGAGTGTGTAATAAGCTAAATTAGTAATACTTGCTCGAGCACAAAAGTCCTTTTCTCCTTTGTGTTTTACTGTTACGAAATTACCTTCTGCAATTCGTCGGGCTTGATGGACTATGTAGTTATGTACCTATAATATTTCTAATATCATATAGACGGTGTATCCCTAGAGCGGTGGCTACGGTTTCTGGATACCTCTTTCGCCTCGTCCACTGTCATCAACCTCCACATACATGTCATCCTGGAGGCCCTCCGGGGTAAAAAGCATCACTTTTTACGTGACCTTCCTAAAGTATCTTTGATACTGTGTTTTCGAAGGTCAATCGAAGTCTCCCGCTACCTCTCTTACCGCTCACATTTCCGTCATAAATCTTTTTTGCCATTTTTTCATCATTCATTCGTTTGACGTGACGTGTCCAAACCAGCTGAGCTTCTTTATTCTCACTGTGACATCCTCACTAGTACACGCCTGCCACTCTGGCGTGTATCTCTTTATTGCGGATTCGATCAGCTAAGCTGATTTGATCTCCACATATCCTACGATGAGATTAGGTTTGCTAATGAGTGTAAGAAATTTAGACCAAGAAATTATTAATATATGATTTTTTGACAAACGTATTAACCACTAGTCGGCTGTTTGACATTATCTTTATATTTATTTTTATCTTATAAATAAAAAAAAAACATTTATTGTTCTAAGGCAGAAGCTATTAGAGTTTATTGCAACGTCGCCATAAAATTATACTCACTATTGATCACACTTTCACTATTACAATATTTATCATTATATCATATTTTATTTTCTTCGCTCTGGCAACAAGGCAAAAGTGCGACGTTCTGTTCCGCTGCTGAATTCGGCTTAAAATGGAGAACTGAGTGTCTTAACACAACGTTCTCTCTGCCTGCTGCGGCATACAGTGTGAAGTTGAAGATAAATAATTAAATGCAAACGTATTCCTTAAAATAACATTAATTAAAAATATAATCATTATTTAATAAGTACATTTAATAATTCCAACTTTAGAGCTACAAAATGTTAAATAAGTATAAACTTATATAGCTTTGAATAGAGTTTCTTCTGAAACTTCTGAATACAGTTCCAAATTAACATTCAGTTGACAATGTACGAAGACTGCTATAAAATTGTAATTTTTTTTTAATTCCGATAAGAAATTTTTCTTTAGCTCCACGTTGTATTCCGGGAACATTATGTTAAGACACTCCGTTCCCATTAAGACATTTCCATTCCCCATTTTCCACCGATCCCGGAGGCAATGCGTCATAAAGTGGTAATCGAACTCACGGCCTCATGGATTGACTTCTTTTTTCCCGTAGATATATATTTACGATGTTAATTAGAAATATTGTATTTGAACTTAGACCTACTATATAATAAATGAACCAGAAACCACTGCACTTTGATTAATATTGACCTTCGACAGCGTGAAATCAGATTGCTCGATAAATACTTGTTTATCCAAATGGATAATCTAATCAATGATCGTTGGCAGAATACTCTTCATTTCGCCGAAGGGCTCGATCGACCACGAGATTTACAACGAGGAGGGGAGCAGCCAACACAAATATTTCTACAGCAGACCGGAACAGATCGCCAAGTCGATGAGAAAAGTCCTCCAGAAATATCGACACGAACAGTTTGATGTATGATACAATAACATTATGTTTTAGTAAGTGTGTATTTGTAAAGATTAAAGGTCAGGCCCGAGCATATCGGGAGAAAACATGACCTTACCACCTACGGTTTCACTTTGATATGCTAATCTATTTCAGTACTAATACCATAAAATATTAACTTTATCGTGGTCGTTTTTGAATGTTATTTGCGATGGTTGTGGGTTCAAATCTAAAAGTTTTATATTCAAAATATTTTTGTTTGCTTGGTTGTATAAAAAAAGTTTTTTTTTTAAATTTATTAGAGGGCTGGCATGTTACTAGGTTTTCTCTTTTAAGCTTTACAAACAACTATATATGATCATTATATATTTTGGTACAATATATCGTAAATTTAAGTTTTTTTTTTCAGGTCACCGACGTGAATTATAAATCGCCATCCTTATAAAATGTAACATTTTGGTATTTCAAAATGTAAAATTTTTACAACAGATTTTTTTATAAATATTTAAAAGAATTTTCCACATTTCATTTCACTTTACCTATTTTAAGTGGCAAGCAACCTTTTTGTATTACTTTCTAAATGTTGTTCTAAGCAATTTTGAAAACCAAAACCAACTAGACTAAAATAGAAAAAAAAAGCAGTTGAAAACTCCTCAAGTGGGGACCGAGCCTATGACCGTAGCGTTACAGTCATCCACTTGTGTCCCTGCGCAACGACTGCCGCTTTATTGACGTATTTATATAATAATCAATAATTCTTTTTTTTGCTTCACGCTGTATCCCGCACACAGCAGGGTAGGCAGAGGGAACCTAGTGTTAAGAAGACACTTCGTTCCCCACTTTCTGTCGAATTCTGAAAGCATTGCGTGTTGAGTGGCAGAAGTGCAGAACTCAACGCCGCGCTGTTGCCTGGACACCAGAGCGAAGAAATGAAAATGTAAATTTAAGTAAATATTTCATCTCCTCGAGTGTAGATCGAACCCACAACCAGTCGGTTTTACAGTCACACTTTGTGCCGCTGCGCCACGACTGGCCTCGATAATCAATATATAAGGGATAATAACATACTTATAATATACTTACATCTTCTACAACCGGCTCGACGTACATCTCCATGGTGTTGTTGAGAGTGGGCAGCGGCATGGGCGACGCCGCGGCGGAGGAGCGCCTCGACACGCTGTTGCACGAGCATTGCGACACGGACCGACGGGACCGGGGAGATTCTCTGTTGAACAAATGTATATATTTTATGAAGGTTCTTTTGAGAATTTAGCGATATTTTCTGCTCACCCGTTTTCGTTTAAAAAAGGATACCCTGAACATCTTCATGGCTGTCACGACGGCTACTATCCGATGGGATAGACACAGCGTCTGTATGTAATCGCGACGCTTATTGGTTCTATTCCCATTCCGAAGATTTTTTTTTATTTGCTATGGATACTAGACAAAGCGCGGTGTTGTCTCAGATCTTAACACTAGGTTCCCTTTGCATACCCTGCTAAAATATAATATAATATGAAGGAATGGAAAGGTGAAGGTGAAACAAAAAAGATTATTGAATCGACGGTAAATATTTGAATTTCAATATGTTTTATCTTACGTGTAATTGATATTTTAAAACCTTATAATAACTACAGAAAAAATATCCGTGGCTCGAGTATACATACATACTTTCGTATGCGTATTTTTTAATGAATGTATTTATTAGTGGAGCTGACTAGATGGCTCATTTGGCTGAAACGCTAAGTGGCGGGTTGAAGTGCTCGTAAGTTCAATGTTTTGTACCGATCTTCAGTGTATTATTATTTTCTGTTCGTACATATAAATACATAGAAATTTTAAAAAATCCTTTTTCTACATGAATTCGTATTTAACACAAAAAATACCAAAATATTTTTTTAGTAAGCGTATAATTATTTAGTGGTTCTATACCTATAAGTACTGTAAAATAATACAAATGTTCATTATTACTTAAACTTAATCGACAAAATTAAAATTATACTTTTCTTTTACGTGATTAAATAAAAATATTTAAGTGATATAATTAGTTCATCCACACATATATCTAAAATCTATTATTACCTTTTGCTTCTCCTGCACACGTGGCGCGTCGATCGGTCGCATCTGCACCTGGACCTCAGTGGTACAAAATACCCAAGCTGAGGCAAAGGTGCTGGATCAGAGGAATCGCTCGAATCGCTCCATTCCGGTTGGCTGAATGGACCGATTTCTAGTGCTGACGGCATTGCGGTTTATTTAAAAAAAATAAATTGTAATTTCGCGCCTTTTTATATTGACGTTGTTTTTTTGTTTAGTTTTTCTGTCGATTTGTTTATTTTGAATTATTATTATTATTATTGCACTATCTTGAACGAATTTTAATTTTTTTGCACTTTATTATTTTATTGTTACAATATTTTTAAATAATAATATAATGTAGTTTGTTCGTGAACGTGTTGTTTTGATTTAACAATATCTTCGAGACGTCCAAACAACGTATGGATTTAATCGCGTTTGTAAAAGTATTAACCTATTTGAAATATTATGATAATGTAAACAAAGTTAGATTAGAATACGGGTGCGTATACCAATTAGATACAAATGATATGTCTTTGATAAGATTAGAGTACGGTAAGTTGCTTGTGTGACCATATATTTTGTGTGTTATTTTAAAAATGTATTAAAAATGTATATATTTCTTATTGTTTTTTATATATTAGAGTGGCCTTTTTTCGTAGATTGTAATTTTTTTTATTAGTCATATCTTTCAACAATACTTTCAATCTATGGGTAGATTATTATTATGTCAGTTGTTAGAATTAGATATAATTGTAATTAAATAGTTTCGTTAGAAATATATAGAAAAAATAAATGATAAATAGTTCTCAAAGCCGCATTTCTTGAGATATGTGATATGTGTAATACATATGAAGAATATATATATATATATATATATATATATTAAATTTGGAGAAAAAGGACAAAAATGTCATATAATAAAAGTCTAATTCGTCAAAGCGATGGCGTCCCGAGCGTGAAAGAACGCACATTCCTCGTAGGAAACGTTTTTTTGCCGGTGAGCCCGTGAGCCCGTGACTCACAAAGGCGCCGATAACATTAGGGATGTTACTTTTTGTGACTGCCGTTAATACGTTTAACCGTGGATGAACCTTGACATTAGAAGTTTAGGTCGTTAAGTATTAGAAAATATTTAGAATTTTGGAATTTTGGGAACTTTTCAATTTAAAAGTCCACGTCCTTCAAAGAGGCCATTCGTGGCCCAGGGGCACAAAGTGTGACTGTAAAACCGACTGGTTGTGGGTTCGATCCCCACTCGAGGAGATGAAATATTTATTTAAATTTATATTTCCATTTCTTCGCTCTGGCGTCGAGGCAAAGCGCGGCGTTGAGTTCTGCCACTCAACACGCAACGCCTCCAGAATTCGGCATAAAGTGCGAAACGGAGTGTCGTAACATTAGGTTTCCTCTGCGCTGCTGTGTGCAGTATACAGCGTGAAGCAGATTTTTTTTCAATTTAAAAATTACATACAAATAATATTTTTGATTTCACAACCTAACAACGACAAAATAATTACTTCACGTAAACATTCTATATGTTAAATTAAACGAAATGCCGCTTTAAATGGAGTCAAACGGTGTTTTTACTTTATTTGTATTCTAAAGCAGTTTCTTGTCTAGTTCAGTCAAGCTTATTTGAATAGGGGACACTTTGTGCATTAAAATGTTAGTTAACGCATTTCTATTACTAAACATTACGAATATATCTGTATGCCACGTCCTTCAAAGAGGCCATTCGTGGCCCAGGGGCACAAAGTGTGACTGTAAAACCGACTGGTTGTGGGTTCGATCCCCACTCGAGGAGATGAAATATTTATTTAAATTTATATTTCCATTTCTTCGCTCTGGCGTCGAGGCAAAGCGCGGCGTTGAGTTCTGCCACTCAACACGCAACGCCTCCAGAATTCGGCATAAAGTGCGAAACGGAGTGTCGTAACATTAGGTTTCCTCTGCGCTGCTGTGTGCAGTATACAGCGTGAAGCAGATTTTTTTTCAATTTAAAAATTACATACAAATAATATTTTTGATTTCACAACCTAACAACGACAAAATAATTACTTCACGTAAACATTCTATATGTTAAATTAAACGAAATGCCGCTTTAAATGGAGTCAAACGGTGTTTTTACTTTATTTGTATTCTAAAGCAGTTTCTTGTCTAGTTCAGTCAAGCTTATTTGAATAGGGGACACTTTGTGCATTAAAATGTTAGTTAACGCATTTCTATTACTAAACATTACGAATATATCTGTATAGCTGTTTATATATATCTAAATATGTCGTAAGATAGTTTTGACTTTAAAAATAAGTAGAGTATTATCAATGAAAACGACCGTCGCTTGGGATATTTTTCGACTGTTACTAAAAGTGATATTTTTGGCTTCATTAGCAAGGAACCTAATATTAAGATAAGACTAAGACGCTGAGTTCTGCCACTCGACATGCAATGCCTCCAGAATCCGGCAGAAAAGTGGGGAACGGAGTGTCTTAACACTAGGTTCCCTCTGCCTACCCTGCTGTGTGCGGGATACAGCGTGAGGCTGATAAAAAAAAATTAGGACTCTGTTTTCCATTGAATGTAATGCGTTTTACTTTTGACATTGTATTTCAACATTTATATTTTACGAGTATATAGGTATTTATAAAAATGACATTTCGCAGGTCTAGTTTGATGAGGAATAGCGTTGGGTTGTGTAATATATCTTAAGGGACGAAAAGTGAGGATGACGCAACAGTAAATTACACGTGAGGCATAATAAAAGGATTTCTGATAAATCGTCTTTATTAAAAATATGGCTGTAAAATTTTATACAGTCAATATTGAATATTAAATAATGTAAAAGTAAATAGTAAAACTTTCATCAACTTAAAGTAAACTAACACGAACATTATACAAATTTATTATGTTTGTTTAATATAAACATTTGCCTTACATTTAAAAGTATGAAAATATAAAAAAAAATAGAACGCCAAGATAAACTCTTCACGGCCCAGCATCCAGACGGTCTCATGTTTATTTTAACTTCGTCTATAGCCCTTGAAAGATGAAATTTTCTCTCAAAATTAGTAATAATGTCTTTAAAATATTTTTTTGATTATATTTATATTATTATTAAGCAGCATTTTTTTTATTTTGAGACTTTTATTGTTTATTGTTTAACCATTTTAGATATATTAGGATAGAAGATAAAATCCAAAAATCTATTTATCTAACTGGACCAGGGAAAAAGATATTGAAAAAACACTCTTCTGATTATTGTTTTTAAATGAGGTTCAATTAAAAAACAATAATAAAGAGAGACAAGCCAAAAGCCAAGAGAGATATGTATAGTATGTAAGTTTCGTTTAGTTTTGCAACTCTTTGCTATAGACTATATATTTTTTTAACTTTACGCTGTATAATTCTTTTTTTATTGCAGAATCGGCAAAGAGAACCTACTGTAACCTATTTAACATATTACAATTAAGCTACGATCTAACCTAAAAACAGATTAAATTAACATTTTATGTTTATATATTATAAAAAAATCCAAAAGACTTGTCATAGTTAAGCCTAATTCCTACTAAATTGTTATTATTTATCTATTCTTAAAGAGAAATAAAATATAATTTTATAGGTTAAAATTACAACGTTCACTAATATCTTAATAGGATCGTGCACATAATTTTATTGATCGTCGTGATCGGATACTAATCTAAACTATCCAAATGCATTTTGGAGTACTTTACCAATTTGATATTAAGTAATTATGTTTTCTAAAACTTTGATCTACATATTTTTTAATGGGTGAGTTTTACTAATACTAAAAATAAGTCAACTTTATGTTTTTTTTTCTATTTTGCGATCTATTTATCTATATTTATTTAATTTAATATTAGAACTTTCTTTACAATTATCGAGACATTATATGTTGAGAGGTGGAGCTCAATATTAAATATATATATTTCCCCGATTTTCATATTCATATTAAGCATATTCTAATTGAGTGAGGCCAGAAACTTAACATTTTTAAGGATAAATCATGTAGTGTTTTATAAAATAACTATGAAATTGAACTTAATCAATACTTTCATCAGTTAATAGTTAGCGACGTTAGTGGGCGCGTTTAATCCATTTATGTACTATACATAAGTCAAAATCGCGGTATTGAGTTCCGCTACTCAACACACAATGTTATCTTAACACTAAGTTTCCTTTGCCTATCCCGCTGCATGCGGGATACACCGTAAAGCAGAAAAAAAAATAAAAGAACCAAAAAAAAAAAAACTTTTCCGAGGTTTTCAATCCATCAACTGTTTATTAAGTTCGGAAAATAACTTTCGGTTTGTTTCGACTTTTATAGAGACAATATATCAAGTTTATTACTGGAAGCACGAAATATTCAAGGAGTCACGGAACAGCATTATTACTTTTCATCATTCATTTTGCTGGAAATGTGACTGACTGAGTGTTTCAATTTCTGTTCCTGGCGTTATTATTTGCTATTAATTTGCCTCGTCCTATTATTAAAATTGTAAAATTGTATTTATTTTTAAATTCTTATTTGCGTCACGCTGTATCCCGCATACAGAAGGAGAGGACTAGTGTTAAAACACTCCGCTCTCCATTTTCCATCGAATTCTTCAGTTATTGCATGTTGAGCGAAGCGAAATGCAACGCCGCGCTTTGCCTCGTCACCAGAACAAAGAAATGATAATATAAATTTAAATAAATATTTCATTTCCATGAGTGGGAATCGAATCCACAACCTATCGCGTCTACAATCACACTTTGTGCTCCTGCGCCACGACTGGCCCCAAATCTAAATTGTCCCTATATAATAGTTATTAAAGTTTAAATTTGTGTAGCAGTTGTAAAATATAAATATCACCAGGTGCAAATCAAAGCGCATGAGATGAATCATCGATCATTGACTCCGACGTTGGACAGACGTGTTGGCCTTTGATTTTGAATAAACATATATTTTGATTGTATGTTTTATGTTTGTGGCCAGTCGTGGCGCAGCGGCACGAAGTGTGACTGTAAAATCAACTGGTTGTGGGTTCGATCCCCACCCGAGGAAATGAAATATTTATTTAAATTTATATTGCCATTTCTTCGCTCGGGTCTCGAGGTTAGGCGCGGCGTTGTTTTCTGCCACTCAACATACAATGCCTCCAGAATTCGGCAGAAAGTGTGAAACAGAGTGTCTTAACACTAGGTTCCCTCTGCCTACCCTGCTGTATGCGGGATACAGCGTGTTTTATATTTATTTGTTTTGTTTTTCATATCCTTTCTAATCATAATAATATATACTAATAGAGAGAGAACCAAAAGTAGAACAATAAATAGTAGTATAATATTAGAAATGACGTTGTCCATTGCCAGACACATAGCACGGTTATAATTCCCAGCCAGACATCCCCAAATCCTATAAGCTATAAGCACCTACGAACATATAATATATATTTTTTATTTTTTCAGCTTCACGCTGTATCATACAGCAGGGTAGGCAGAGGAAACCTAGTGTTAAGACACTCCGTTCCCCACTTCCCGCCAATTTCTGGAGGCATGGCGTATAATATTTTTACACATTAATATATTAAATTCGTAGACGCATGTAATTTATTAGAGTTTAAAGGTTTCTGACAGAGGGTTAAAACCGTGCTGAGTGTCTGGGAATGGACAACGTCATTTTTAATATTACTCTCTAGAAAATTTAAAAAAATTGAGCTTTATAATTTAGCGAAAGTTAGGTACTATTTTTTTTGCACGTTAGTTACCTAATAACTGCCAAAGTAACCACCACTTAAGATCCATATTCTTTAATAGTACTTACCGGTATTGGGTGTATGCACACAGAAGATTTAAGACTTTTTAAAGTAACTACAATCTGGCTTGCTTTGGCTCTTGGGGTCATAAATACATGTGTTATAAACACAAAATCTACTTCGTAATGATTGCGATTTTTGTAGATAGGAATAAAATGATTTATAGTTAATACAAAATAATAATAAAAAGAAAATGCTTCAATTTTTACTATAGAGTGCAATTTTGAAATTTTATATTATTTTAAATAAAATACTTAATATTATTTTCATTTCCTCGCTCTGGGTACGAGACAAAGCGCGGCGTTGACTTCCGCCACTCATCACACAAGGCCTCCCGAATTCAACGGAAAGTGGGAAACGGAAGTTTCTTAATAGGAACGGAGTGTCTTAACACGAGTTTCCCTCTGGCTACTATACTATGTGCGGGTTTCCAAAAAAACTCACCAAATACATCATATAAAATAGTCTTTATTATCTTTGCTTTACGAATACAGGTATTAGCATTTCATTATTTACATTATTAACCAAAATAAAAGGTTAAGAAAAAGCAAATAATCATCTAAAAACCCATTAACATATTTGAGGAAACTATTCTTCAGCTATGTCGCTGTCACCATACCACAACATTTACATTGTCGTTTATATTTAGATTCTGAATCATTTCTAAAAAAATCTTCTTTAACGGCATTGCATTAAAAATTAAAATACTATCGTCTTTTAGGTTACGAAGGAAATCTACTAATTATAACAATCCGTACTAATTTACATATTTTTTGTTTTATTTTACAACGTTTTTATTAGTTTAAATATCACTGCACAGCATTTATTCAATTAATTCAAAATCTTTTTTCGACATTCAATTGTGTTTAATTGATTTCCTTTTCCGGAAACAGTAAACAATTTTAATTTCCTATTTACTTATTAGCTTCACGCTGTATCCCGCACACAGAAGGGAAGGCAGAGGGAACCTAATATTAAGACACTCCGATCCCCACTTTCTGCCGAATTCTGGAGGCATTGCGTGTTGAGTAGCAGAACCCAACGCCGCGCTTTACCTCGACACCAGAGCGAAGAAATGGAAATATAAATTTAAGTAAATATTTCATCTCCACGAGTGGGGATCGAACCCACAACCAGTCGTTTTTACAGTCACATGTTGTGCTCCTGCACCACGACTAGCTTCACAACGTTTCGTAATTCAATTTTCAAATGACCGATATAACTTACGAACTGATCCAGCTTTCAAATACAGTATAGGGGTCAAAAGCTCTCCAATTAGGGCTATTATTCTGACAATCGAAATCGGAACAAAGCTATTATATATATATATTACAAAACTCTGTAAATCGTTTGTCTCGATATCTATCTCGATACAATGACAACTACTAACTGACAATAACAAAGAAGCAATTACTTCTAATTTATGCTTGAGAAAAAATATTGAGCTTTCGTACGGATTATTTGTATTTTGCTAGATCACGGAACTTAACGCCGCACTTTATCTAACTAGTGGAAACCAAAAATATTGTAAATTCAAGCATACTCTATAGAACCATTGTTTATAAATTGAACAGTCGGACCCTTCAAAACCATATATGTAGAACTACGACGATTTTGTATGACGCAATCGTTACGCAATTTATATAAATATATGTGTAACATTTTTTAATTTCACGCTGTATCCCGCACATAACAGGTTAAACAAGCTAGTGTAGTAGACAATCAGTTCCCATTAGGACACTTCCGTTTTCGAACTCTGGAAGCATCGCTGGTTGAATGGCAGAACTCAACGCCGCGCTTAGCCTCGTTGCCAGAGCGAGGAAATAAGAGGATTCCCAATGGAATAAAATATTAAAATAAAATATTATATATTCCATTGGGCATCGAACCCACAACCTGTCACGTTTACAGTCGCACGCTTGTGCCCCTGCGCCACGACATTTCTTTCTAATAAACAAATAAAATCATGATGGCCAAACATTTAGAAGCCCGCATCTTGTTAAAAATATATTAATTGTAATTCACGCACTCACCAGTCATGGTTTTGACAAGAGAGCAGATTGTAGTTAATTTTTATGACTTTCTATATGAATTTGTACATATGATGATTATTTCGTAGAAATATTTTTAAGCACATACACACACACACACACATACAAACTGCCTGTGATTGTAAACAGTTGTGAGTTCGATTCCAATTTGGGGGAATGAACTATTTTAATTTTTTTTAGATCCAGCACTTAATACGTAATGTCTCGAAAGTTGAACGATGCATGGGGAACGAAATGTCTTGCCGTTCGTTACCCTTAACATTAGGTTCCCTATTGCTACCGCATGTTCAACGCAGCTTGAAGCTAGTTGTTTCTTTAAATATTTAAGATTTTCACTTCTATTACATAATTTAACAAAACAAGAGAAAAATATTTTGCAATAATAAGCAAAAATAAATATTTTTCGACAAGTTTCGTCGATGACACTTTACTGGGTCAAGGTTTTATGTCGAAGCTTTTACCTCCCCGACGTTTTACATCTGAAGTAAACATGTTTTTTTGATCTTTTACTAACCTATATTTATTTGTTTTCATTTGTTTATTAAAGATGGACATTTCTTTTGGTGTTTCTGCTAGATGTTAAAATATGTTAAATATTCATTTTATATGTAAATTTAATTGTTGTTTTTT
Source organism: Heliconius himera (assembly GCA_021202915.1). NCBI lineage: Eukaryota > Metazoa > Arthropoda > Insecta > Lepidoptera > Nymphalidae > Heliconius > Heliconius himera. The sequence continues at coordinate 132,169 of JAJHJA010001005.1, forward strand.
CGGTTTTAATAAAAACTGAATTTGCCTTAGGTATGTACCTAAATCAGTTTTAAACAAAACACATATTTTTTACGCAGAGGGAACCTAGTGTTAAGACATTCTGGAGGCATTGCGTGTTGAGTGGCAGAATTCAACGCCGCGCTTTGCGTCGACACCAGAGCGAAGAAATGGAAATATAAATTCAAGTAAATATTTCGTCTCCTCGAGTGGGGATCGAACCCACAACCAGTCGGTTTTACAGTCACACTTTGTGCCACTGCGTCACGACTGACCTGTATACAAACAAATGTAAATAAATAAAATATTTTAGTTGCAGGTATTGTCTTGTATTGGCATTGAACTAAAATCGTTCGTGTGCTTAAACGTCTAGATAAGCACGATCAATACAATCTAATGTCTAAATGTAATACTTTGACCTTATATTCAACCTTAACTTGGCACTGGCAGTGGAGCACACGTACTGATTTGTGAAAGAATAAGTATATCACTATTTCTATAAATGGTACTTGCGGCTTCGTCCTCGTGATCGAATGAAAATAAATAAGACCTGGATGTGACACATGACACATGGCACATGACACATTCTAAGTGCCTCAGGTCAATTTTGTATTTGTTTTGTGGGTTACATCAAAACGGATAATGTCATGTTATAGACCATGTTATAGATAGCCTGTTAACCTAGAGTAATGTACTATTCAACACAGTTCTTGAGGTTAGAGAGTTAACAAGAAAACTTTTCAGCAGTAGTTATTCTATTCTTTTATATATAAAACTTAATAGACTGAGATCCCAGGGCCCCCAGAGCTATGTAATTTTAGCAAAGCTGAAATTTTGAGGACTAATAGTCTAATATGTAATTTGAGGAAATGAACTGTCTTAATAGTGAATGTAGAGTCTTAACACTAGGTTCCTAGGTTCCTAATAAAATTTCTAATCGTCATGTTAAATATCTATATTAATTTCACGCGCTATATACTAAAATAAGTACGTACATACTCCACAGTGACACATAAACAAAAATCTTAAGCTCTCCCACCTCGTATTATTTTTATTATATATCATTTGCAATTATAGCATTTAAAGATTTACTGAGTATTTTTTCTGAATATTAAAATTATATTCTATTTGATAATTTTCTAGTTCCGTTTACCATTTTAATCAAATGTGTGAAGAACATTAACAAATAAAATCAAGTTAAGTTATTTTATGACATTAGTATCACTATCACATTTTATTTATTTCTCAAGAGTCCACAAACTTTGTACAGGAGGCGACGGAGTGAGGCTACTGGTTCCTTAATAAAGTAAACATAAAATATCCATATATCGACAATGTTTGGAATCACTTAGCACGTGTCCGTATGTACATGTTTGCCTCCAGTGCGTTCTCACGATTACATTCCTACAATGGGTGAACGATAATTGAAATCATAATACTATTTTTTTTTTCAGCTTCACGCTGTATCCCGCACGTAGCAGAGTAGGCAGAGGGAACTAGGCTTCTCTCTGCCTACCCTGGTAAGACACTCCGTTCTCTATTCTCCGCCGAATCCTGGAGGCATTACGTGTGAAGTAGCTAGCTTAACACCTACTATAAATTTGATTTTTTATAATAATAATTTCCAGTTTGAAAAATCGTGGCGCTGTGGCAAATATACAACCTACTTATTAGTGTTGCTAGTCGCTTTCAAAGGTACACATTAGGAAAAAATGTAAGTTATAATATTAAGTTAATATTCTATGCGTTATTACTTATTGCAATAATGTTGTGTTCGAAGCGGACACGCAGAGATATAATTTTTAATAATCAGCTTCACACTGCATCCCGCAAACAGCAGGGTAAGCAGATGGAATCTAGTGTTAAGACACTCCGTTCCCCAGTTTCCGCCAAGTTCTGGAGGCACTGTGTGTTGAGTGGCGGAACTTAACGACGCGCTTTGAGCGACACCAGAATAAATTAAAATATATTAGTAAATAAATATTTCATCTCCTCGGAAGGGACCAAACCCACAACCAGTGGGTTTTGCAGTCACACTTTATGCCCCTGCGCTGGCCTCCAAATATAATTTTGAGAAAATAAATTATTCAGCTGCATGTTATATCCCGCATATGATTGATTGTATGAGAAGGCATTGGTTGTCGAGTGGCAAAACTCTACGCCGCGCTGTCTTGTTATCAGATCAAGAAAATGAAAGCAATTCATTCCCACGAACAGAAATCAAACCCGGTAACGCCGCCGTTACGCCACAACAATTACAAACGTAATAAATCAGTTTAATTTGTTTACTTAACGATACACATTGTTTATATTATGAAATGCTTATCTTTCTACATTATTTCTTCCAAATAAGAAAAGAACCCCTAACCGTTGAGTGAATATCTTACCTAGGTTGTATTTACAACAATATAAAAAAAAAATCAGCTTCACGCTGTATCCCGCACACAGCAGGGTAGGCAGAAGGAACCTAGTGTTAAGACACTCCGTTCCCCACTTTCCGCCACGTTCTGGAGGCATTGCGTGTTAACTGGCGGAACTCAACGCCGCAATATCCTCTCATATATTATTCTTCTATATAACATTTCTATTAAATCCTAAGTTCTTACCGAAAATCTATTCTAACAGAATTTAGTTGTAACGTAAACTTAACGTTAGCTTCACGAAAGTGACAAGTGCTATAATCGTCTACAGACAGACACTAATGGAGTTGTTCGAAGTGTAATCCTCGTACAAATAGCGGGGTTAAGTTTTATATATATATATATATATATATATATATAATGCAGCAACTGCTAAATGCTGTGGTAAAATAATGCATATATCTTTCTCTATATTCATAAAAAAAAAAAGTTTAGGTTTTTTTTAATGAAAACGAAACTATATTAACTTAATAATATTCTTCATAACATTTTCGTATAATATTTGACTATTTATCACAGTTAATGTAAAACAAGCTATCATTGCAAATTTAATACAAAAAAAAAATCAAATATAATAGTTGTGACACTCAATTCACGTTACCCTCCAGAATTCAGCGGAAAGGAAATGTCTTAACGGGAACGGAGTGTCTTAACACTAGCTTCCACCTGCCTACCCTGCCGTGCGGGATACAGCGTAAAGTTAGAAAAATATATTATAATTATGAAACTAAACAAAATAATACTAATATATTTTTTTATAAACTATCAGAAGTGACGCAAGTAGGTATACATATTCGTAAGCCGCCACAGACGTGACACGCGACAGGCGCGTCTAATAATATAAAGAGAGACTAACCACGCGCTACGCGGCTAATAATTTGTAACATACTATATTTCTATATAAATAATCATTCAGAGGCCTCTTCAAAGGTAGATTTGGTAGAAAATTGTCGGATATATTATTTACTTCAGTACCAATTTTTAATATATTTAAAAAATACTGTATATTATTCATTTTGCAGTGAGGGCGAAGGTAGGTTTATCTTATTGTATCCGGCCCGCATATAGCACGGTAGACAGAGGGAACCTTATATCAAGGCACTTTTTTACCTTGTTTTCACCGAATTTTCGAGGCAAAACTTGTTTAGTGGCGGAACTCAACGCCACAGAACGCGGAAAATATTAATAAAATAATAATTCGTATCGTCAAGCGGGAATCAAAGGGGTAGGACGGTTTAGATCTATCTTGATGTATTAAGAATTTAGCTGCTGCTTTGGTTTTTGTTGCATATTTAAATTAAAAAGAATGAGGTGTCTCTAAGCTATATTTTTGGATTTAAAGAAACCGAGACAAAAAAACGAGGACTATTTATCAGGTTTAAAAACGTTAACGAATATAGCAGTGAGTTAAATAAGCGTAGCAAGTAAAACTAAGGAAGCCGAAGTAGAAACAAATAGTTTTAAAAAATGAAAGTAACGACTTGTAAAGTGAGAATTGCAAAAGTATATCGCAAATTAAACATTACAAGGTCTGTGTGTTCGATTCCTACTCGAGGAAATGAAATATTTAATACTTTCATTTCTTCGCTCTGGTGTCAGGGATAAGCTCGGCGTTGAGTTGCGCCATTCGTCGCGCAATGACTTCCGAATTCGGCAGACAGTGGGTAGCGTTGTCTCATCTCTAGGCTACCTCTTCCAACCTTTATTAATCGTCTTATTTCTTTTATTGTTTGTAAGTCTACATCATCAGGTCTTAGTTAATGCGATACACTTGGTTTTATCAGACCCGGGAGATAACATTTATATTTCCCATTCCAAATACAACTTCAAAGAAACGTCAAATTTGACTACACACATTACTCCCGGAAATCGAACTTGCGACCTCCGCTCTTAGGAAGCATTCTCCACAGTCTAGACAGCGCTAATAATATAACTTCGATCTCTCCAGTATTGTAGGTCACCATAAGCTCTATATCCGCGCGTTGACAAGCGCCTATGTGGGCCGGATATATCTCATATGATACAGATGTGTTATTCTTATCGAAATAGGTGAAATTTTAATACGTTTATCGTTTGCATCAAAGCTTTTGCTTTTTTTGTTATTTAAATTTGTGAAAATTATTGTTTTCAAAGTATGTGTGAAAAGTATATTATACCTACTATTTAGTACATTAATTAAAATGTAATAATCTTTATAGGGAAATTTATCTATTAGGTCCGTAAAAAGGCTTCACGCTTTTTCCTCTGTGCCTATCCCGTTTGCATAGCGGATGTGTTAACATGGGCGTATGAATAGGGGGAGCCGGGTGGACCATGCCCATCTCATAATAATCTTGTCCCAAGCCCACCCCTGAAATTTTACTAATAAAAAAGTTACCCAGAAAAATAAAAAAAATCCTTACACTATCATGTCTGTTCAAAGCAAAAGTCCAGACCCCTCAGGAAATATATCTCTAGATACACCGATGAGTGTGTAAAAGATGGAACTAAGCGCCGTGCTTGGACTGTTGTGGAAAACGTACCCATAACCATTGCTTTTCCACTCAAATACTACTAAATTGCGCCACGATGGCCTTACTGATAGTTTTGTGATAGTTGAAGAGTATGTTTAGCTGCTACTATAATATAAACACAACGGGCTTTGAACCCGCACTTAATAGATTCTCTTCGTTGACCAAGAACGCTATCTAATTAAATTATACTTTTTTATCGCATTATGGAAATTGCTTAAACTACTCAATTTGCTTAATTTTTCAAGGTCGCTCTCGTAGTACGTATTCCTATCGTATTTTTTGTTTCGAGTAATCTAAAAAGTTATCAAACCGTGAAATAAAATTACAATATTACAAATATTACCACAAAAAAATCTATGAGTTTTGCGAAATAAACCTCAAGTACTCTTAATTTATACTTTTTTATTGAATTATTTTCGAAATAAATAATTTACTTCAGCAAAATTACTGTGTCAACACATAATTGTTTTTTTTGTTGGTATTTTTTTTTTCTTTTTTTCTTGTATTATTTAAATATATAAAACCATATCATATTTATTTTAATAAATTATAGCCTGTCGCAATGTTTTGATGGAAACAGACGGATTGACATCTAATTTTCCAATCATCATTCTAAATAATTGTCATAATTTCTAAATTTAAATTAGCTTCACGCTGTATCCCGCACTCAGCAGGGCAGGCAGAGGGAACCTGGTGTTAAGACACTCCCTTCTCCACTTACCCACTTATATATATTTTAAAAGAATGATTACAACAATCTTTACTTATTTATACATGTCAAGCGATAAATTTGATATGTACAAATATTTTACTTAAATTTGAGATATTTTACCGAAATGGAGCAATTATTAGAGGCTATTGCAATGATTAGAAAACAAACAGAATGAATGCATGCACATTTATTTATTCTTCTTTTCTTCTTTCTGATAAAAATTATAATAGATAATCGGCGTTGAGTTCGGCCATTCAACACGCAACGATTCCGGAATTGCCCGCCCAAGCAGAAATGCCCAATTTTGGGAAACTTGGGAACCTAGTGTTAACTAGGCTCTTTAGTTTTCTCTGATTATTCTGTTATGTGCACGATACAGCTTAAAGCAAAAAAAAATAGATAATAAACTCAAATTGGCTGTTACAAGTCCTTAAGTTCATGTTTAATGCGAAAATCGCATGAAGTTTACTTCATAATCATTCGTGTGTGTCATATGAGTTAACAGAAAACAAAAAAATAACAAAATGGTTTCAAATTACAGAGTTGAGTCGAGTTCAGAAAATGGTTCTAATTTTCGATTCGCGGCCAGTTCAGTTTATTGACAGATTTACTGTTATTGCACTGTGTGCTAGTAGTAGTAGGCGGTGCAACTCCAACGAATTAATAACATTGTTTTGAGATGAGAAAGGAGTAATAAAGTAGCGCCTCTGACAGTTTACACTGGAAAATTTATTGCTAATTTTTTTTTTTGTATTGTAAATATGTTACTGTAGCGCAGTGATTCTCAACCACTGTACCGCGGCACTTTTGTGTGCCGCCAAATTACAAATTTTGCAAATATATAATAATATAATGTTAATATAATTAAATTATATCATTTAAAAAAAATATTTTTAACATGAATATATATTTAAATCCACAAAAAAATAAATTCGTATACCTATTTAAAAATTTTGTCATAAACTATTTATGTAGTGTGTTGTAGTAAATAATTTCTCTTTGTGTGCCGCCAAATTTTGAAATCGGTTAATATGTGCCGCAACAAAAAAAAGGTTGAGAATCACTGCTGTAGCGTTTGGCGCTCCGTTCTCTCTGACTACTGTTGTAAGTTTTAATCTTTTAGTTTCACACTGTACCCGCATAGCAGGGTGCAGAGGGAACCGAGGAACCATTCAGACGCTTTAAGACACTAGACGTGGCCTGTTCAGTGGCGGAACTCAACGCAGCAATACTCACTAAATGAAACATATTCTGAATACGTTATACAAATAACTACAACAATGAATATGTTTGAGCAATTTATTATAACATCGTTTACCTCAATTTTAAACAACCTTTAGGACTTCTGGTAGGAATAAAGGCTCGCTTAAAGGGACTGGTAATAATAAATATAATTTTTTTTACAATGTTCTTAAAAACATAAATTTAAAATATCTGCTAGCGTTTCTACTTTAAAATAGGTAAACGTGTACCTTAAGTTGGTTACTTCTGAAAGGGCCCCACTTTCAAGTTAGTAAGTATAAATACAGTCATAACTACATATTAGACTATTAATCCTCAAAAACTCGGCTTTGTTAAAATGACGTATGTCTGGGGGCCCTGGGATCTTAGTCGATAATTTTAGATCGTCACTCTCCTGAAATGATTGATCGATTGACTCGTACATATATGACTGGACGCGGTGGTTATGGATTGAAATATTCTGTTCATGGGGATATTTTTCTTTTTTTTAAACTTCATTCTGAATCCTGCACTCAGCACTCAACGATGTCTAAAGAGTTGGGCGGAAAAGTAGGGAACGGGTGTGTCTTAATGGGGAAGGAATGTCTATATGTATACTAGATTCCCCTGTTCTCTCTGTCTATCCTGCGATATGCGGGATACAACGTAAAGCTAAAATTAAAAAAAATGTTAATATATGTACCATATATTAGAATTTTTAAACCACAATTTATTTACAAAATATTTTATATTATCGAAACATAAAAAGTTTTCCCAAGCCAGACCGTGTAACAGCATTCTGTTTACACATTCACATTAGTACCAACAGAATTTACATCGCTATAATAAAATGTGTTATATTATAACAACTTTCATAAATTTAACGTAGCTCGTAAAAGCTTCATGTAGCTAATAATATAACGAGAGTTTAGAGCTTAAAAGGAATATGAGGAAAATGGTAAATGTTGAAAACTTGTATGTAACGTAAAAACGTCATCGTGCGTATATAATTCGAAATTAAAGTGTTATTCCACACTCAGGAAAGAAAAATACTTATTTAGAAAACGTATAAAAAATTTAACGTAGCGGGACTCGATCCTGTGCCTCCTGGAAACCAGATGGTCTAACCACTGAGCCATACGTTCTGTATGCCTTGTTTTTCATGTATTAACATCAATTTTACCCGATTTCACCGATTCAGAATTGAACCCGTTTACGCTACAGCTGCTCCACGATTATCTCAGTGTATTTTCTTTTAGATAAACATTTATAAAAATAACCAACCACATTTTTAAATCAAAAATATCATTCGTCATATCTCTCATATGAATATGAAAACAGCCAGGCCATTCCCGAGTTGATATTTTATTCTAAATATCTTTCATTTATAGTGAACAAAGCTAAATTTTGAGATATGGTTTGAATATCCATTTTACTATTAATAAATGTGAAAGTTTGTAAAGATGGATATTTGTTCCACTTTTACGTAAAAACTCCTGAACGGATTTAGATGAAACTTTACGGTCATATTACATACATCAGAATAGCACATAGGCTGCAATTTATGTAAACATTGTATATAAAATTGCTATAAGCAGGCGAAGCCTCGTTTTGGATGTAAGTAGGATTACATACATTTCTTTATTAGTAGTATATAGACAGACAAAAAGCACAGTGTTTTTTGTAATGTACTCGACGATATTCGGTAAAAGATCTCGATGTGTCGCCTGGCCGCGCGCCAAAATGGATGTCATTCGTGTTAGATTCATTCAGCAAATTAGATTATTGTAACGGTAACGAGATTAGACGAACAATACGGAATAAGCTTTTAGATTGAATTTCTTTAAATCTTTACAGAGTGATTAAAACTTTGTTGTGAGGTTATAAGTGTTTTATAATACTACAGACGATGTTTGTTGGTTCGATTCCTATTAGGGGATGTTTATATTATTATTTTTGTTTATCAGGTCTAGTATGATATCGAGTTGTGAAACGAGGATGGAGAGCGACTCTTCTTTCTTTACATTTTACTCATTCTGGGGGACTTGAAATTTGGGATGATAGACAAGATGTTGATTCTAGTTAGAGTTTTCATATAATATATACGAGATTATGATTTATTTTGTTTAAATAAACTTAACATATCTTAATACCAAAAGCCCTGTCATATACACAGAAGTAACTAAAGTAGTGATAGCCATGGCCAAAAATACTTTTTAATCTTTGAAAAAATAAATTAGAACGGAAAACGGTGAGTATAAGTCAACATTTGCATTATTCCCGTCACTCCCATTAGTCATAATTACCAAGCATTGTTAGGCTTGACACACACTTTGCTCTAAATCGAGAAAACTACATTGTATATGAATGACTAATTGTTTGAAGTGAGCTTTATTCACAGCTATTTCAATTCTAAGTCAACAAAACGTAATGAAATTGGAGTGTGATATAATTTTATTGCTTTTATTTATGTATTAGCGACACGCTCGCGGATTCGCCCGCTTGATCTACATAATTGTTAATTTATTAATCAGCATTACTTTCGTTTTCTTATTATAATTTAATTTCAATAATAATGTCTTACTATACTTATATTAAAAAGTAAAGTTTCAGCCAATTGAATAACGTAGTTTTTAGAGCAAGCAAGTTTTTAAAGTAAGTTCATCGACAAAATGTCGATGAACTTACTTTAAAATGGTATAACTTTAATAAACCGATTGAAATAAAACAAACATTAAATGTTAAGGGAAGCTTGCCACAATACAATAGTGAAAACTGAAATTAAATTGATTAAGCCGATTCTGAGATCAGTGTGAACGAACGCACATACACAGACAGACAACATTTTTAAGAAATCACTGTTTTTTGTTACGTTAATAAATGCTACCAATAATTTATTTTCTTTTATATTTTTTATGTAGAGACAATGATGGCTTACAAGGTTATTATAAGTATAGATTATGGCATTTTTACCTGTCACAGCATTATATAATAATCTTTAATCGATGTTGTGGATGTAAATATAATAAATTCTTTGCAATAAAATAAATTTTACAACAGATAATAATTTGCCGATTATAAAAATAATTTGCCAAACAGCCATCGATTTTCAAAATTAAAGAGTCATTCTCAGGATTCGTTTTGTTATGTGATAAAGTATTTTTGTGATATACACACACACACTAAAAGTTTATTTTTTATCTAACCATAAATATGTCGATATTTTTATTATATGTATATATAAAAAATTGTATACATACAAACACCTGAATAATATCAAGATATAATATAAAAGCGATCAATAATTGTATTTTTTTAATCAATAATGATAAAAAACCGGTAATTAAAAAAGAAAATGTTAATAATATATTTAATATTTATTATAACGAGGTATTTTGAAATGAGAGTAAACGCAACCTTGTACTCTATCGAACAGTATACTTATATGTACTATATATTATACTGAAAGTATAAAAATTAAGAAGATAATAAAAACCAAATTTAAATAATTTACGCAAAATGTCGTTCATGAAACTGTTAATTAAGCAGCGTGCATTTCTCATTACATCTGTCTGCGAATTTAATATTTTATATCCTTCCAGAGTTCAATGAAATATAACTAAAAATATGCCGTGAACGCTTATAATTTCTTACTATTTCGATTATTTACGTTTTGAATATATTTTTCGATTCATTATTATAAATAACCGATATTTTTCTACCACATTAGCACAACACTATTAACACCATCACTAAACTATAAAGCGATTAAAATATCCAATTAATACTCCATAGTCTATAATCACATCACTATATAACTTTTAAATTTATTTTAATTAAAAAAAAACATTTCGGCACTTTAATTTCGAATGCGTCAGTCAGCGCGGGCCGACGCGTTGCGACGCTCGCGTCGACTGGGCGCCGTTTCAGACTTCTGCCAAAGAATCCATGAGATGACTGAAAAGCTATATTTATATAGACTGGCCGCATGCTGTTTGGTCCTTTACTTATCTATAATTTTTGTGATATACTTTATTAACAATAGTTATATTTTTAATGTAACATTTTCAATTATAGATGAATTTTGTTATGGCAATATTAATATAGGTATTAAAAATAAATAAAGGCATTTTATGCCCAATATAATAATAATCTATATTAAAAATGCACTTATTAAGTAATGCAACCGTCTTATTACCATTTCATTGTATAGTGAGGCAGTCGTGGCGCAGGGGCATGAGCGTGTGACGCGATGGCTGTGGGTTCGATTCCCACTCGAGGGAATGTATTATTATTTTAATTTATTCGCACGGGTCCAAGGCAACGCGGCGTTTAATTCGAACGCTCACCACGCCATACCTTAAATTTTTTTACGGAAAGTGGAAAACGGAGTGTCTCACCCTAAATTCCCTCAACCTACCCTGCTAAATGCGGGATACAGCATGAAGCTAATATATATATATATATATATATATATATATATATATATATATATATATATATATATATATATATATATGAAGCTAAAAAAAGCTTAAGACCTGTTCACTTAGCCACCAATTTAAATACTGTACTGTACTACGTAAATCTGAATGATAAATCATAATATTTAAAGCATCCAACCATATTTTTCAAGCCCTCAGTAAGTTATTACATAAATGGACTTCTCAACGTCAAGTTATAAAAGCTATGAATAAATGCCGTACGTGCTCCAGCATAGTTCTGTTAATGATTTACACGGTCAATTACAGTTAACCTGATTCTGTTTGTGAATTCGACCTATTACTGCCTTAGTAATTTCAATTAAGAAGATTTATTGAGATTAAGAAGATTTATGGCAACTTTTAACATTAGTTGATAACTAAAAATAGTCGTAATTTTTTTGTGTAAGACATTTTTCTTCAGGTTCATTTGGTATTTATTTTTAAATTGACTTTTTAGCAATAATAAACAAATAACTCATTTTATCACCCATTCTTCTTCTACTGATTAAAAAAAATAGAAAAATACATGGTGAGGTATGGAATCGATCAAAAGGATTTATTTAACAAAATTGTTTTTTCCATTTTTTCTTTAATTTTGGGAGTCAAAATTCAACCTACAACAACTTGTATATAAACTGTAGTTGTACACAAACAGCCATGATAATATTTCTCAAAAATATATAGAAATCATATTGAAAGAAAAATCTTCAATACCTTTAAAATCTAAAATCCAACCTGAGCTCTGGCAAAATAGAAAGAAAGATATTAAAGCCGTTTAAGTTCAGCATAGATGCGACAGACGGATAACGCTGTTAAACATTGGGGTGGTTTTTTTTTTGTTTATTTTTCTGTCGGAAATTAAAAACTACCCTCGTCTGTCTGGTGTTAGTATGAAGGTTACATACGTTTTGATCCAGCCTTTTTTTAAATGAAAAAGCTGTATGTCTCTTGATCTTTCACAAGACTTTCAATGCCATTTCATTTGGTTCTATTTTGAGATAGAAACCAAATACGTGTAAAGAACAGTGGAGCGTGTGACTGTGAACGCGACGGGTGTGGGTTCGATTTCCTCTCGATGGAACAATTTATTATTTATTAATATTTTAATTTTTTCGCTCTCTGGGAACAATTTTATAGCGTGGCGTTGGGTTGCGCCACACGATGCCACTAAAATTAGCCGGAGTGTCTTAACATTAGGTTCTTCCTGCCTGACCTGCTATATGCGGGATACAGCGTGAAGCGAGGAAGAAAAAACAATCAACAACATTTTTTTTTTTAAGTTTTTTTCTTGATTATTTTTATTTATCGACGCCTTAATTTTTAGTTAATTGACACTTATGTGAGTGAACATGATGTTTGCGTACATAAATTTTACTAAGGAATACTTATGTTCATAATATTGACATTTCCTTCCTCTTAACACAGCGTTAAGTTTCGCTTCTATGCATGTAAATTTTCTATATGAGTGGAGATATGAGACGTTCCCCACTTTCCGCCGAATTCTGAAAACATTGCGTTTTGAGTGGCGGAACTAAACGCCGCGCTTTGCCTCGTCACCGTGATTAAATGAAAATATTAAATGTTCATTATAACTCAACTCAACGTATGTAAACTGACTTTGTTTAAAATACGAAACCCTATAGGATAACCCGTAGGTACATCCAGGTACTTATTTTGAAACCACAAGCACTTCGCTATGCAAGCATATCGTTTAGATCGTTACGCTAACGGGATATAAATCCGTTATTAAGCCTGCCGCATACTGCAGTCTAATATAAGTATGAATTGGGATTCGCAGTTCATAAAAACCTTTATTTCTTTGAAAGGTTACTGCAGGCGTCTGTAAAATAGTAGTAGTAATCGTTGCAATTTAGCTCTTAACTTCATGAAATAGGGTATTAAATTATGTTAAAGCATAAATCTAGAATTTCCAGACTTCAATTTGGTTCGACTTTCTCACTTGGGTAGCGTTTACAATTTTTAGACTATGTGACCTGGTTCAACATAGGTCACCTGTATGGATATTAAATCTATTTTTAGATTGGTTAGGATCAAGAAAAATATTAAAATTTTAATGTATACAAACATATATTCACAAAAAAAATCACATGTGTTATGCATATAGCAGGGTAGGCAGAGAAAACCTAGTGTTCGTTCATTCTGTTCCCCAATTTCAGCATTTTTTTTCGAGGCATTGCGTGTTGAGTGCAGAACTCAGCCTTGGTGCCTAATAATTCATTCCATCGAGTGTGAATCGGACTCATAACCATTACATTACACTCTTGTGCCCCTATGCCACCACAAGTCACAACTTCCATATATATACTTCATACAAAATGAAAAATGTTTTTTAAATTCAAAACAGAATTTTGGACCTGTTTATTTAATAAATACTGAAAACGACATGTGACTTTATTAAATCAAAAGCTGATTTGGACCCCAGTCTAATATAAAACATTTTTTCATCCTTCTATACGTCTATATGCTTTTAAACCCTTATAAATATGGTATGTGATACTTAAATATTAAACAAATACCCGGAATTCATCCACTTAAAGCTTACCCTTCATGGACCAACGGAAGCTTTGCGGTTAAATTTGATATCCTGCCGTTACTTGATTTCTCTTACAAAATACATATATAAAATATAATCAATGTATCTCACATATAACCAGGTAGTCAGAAGGAACCTGGGAACCTCGTGTTAAGGCACTCATTTCTCATTAGGACAATACCGTTCCCAACTTTCCGCCGAATTCTGGAGGTATTACGTGTTGAGTGGATTAATTCAATGCAGCTTCATATTAAGTATAATATTTCATTTCCTCTAGTGGGGATCGAACCCACAATCTGTCGCGTTTACACAACTACTGGCCGATAGCTTTTTTAAATAATATTTATTAAAAATCAGCTTCACATTATATGCCACGCACAACAGGGCGGAGGAAACCTAGTGTTAAGGCACTCCGCTCCTCATTTTCCACTAAAAAATTAATATTTATTACATAATATTTAGTTATTGCTGTAAATATTAAAAAATATTCCAATTTCCATGAGTGTTTCAGCGCCGATTGAAAACCGCGTAACTAAAATAAATAAAAGTCGCTCTGGTAAAATTGCAGTCTCTATAAGTGAAAGCAATGTGAGCAAAACATTTATCACCGAAGTTATTACATGTTGGTTCCCAACATCCAAAAATATATCGTTTTGAATTTAAACTTTGCCTCCGTTGGGATTTGAACCCACAGTAGTTGTTGACATTTTATTTATTTGACAATTTTAAGTAAAAATTACAAAAAATGTTTTGCAGTTGCAATATTAGTCTATTTGAGCAACGTGCAACGAGCGACTGAAAGCGCGACTGGTTGTGGGTTCGATTCCCAGTCAAAAAAATAAATATTTAATATTTTGATTTCATCACTCTGGTGTAAAGGCACCACTCAACACTTAATAATACCTTCAGAATTCGCTAGAAAATCGGGAACGGACTATCTTATCACTAGGTTCCCTCTGCCTACCCCGCTGTGTGCGTGATACAGCGTGAAACGTGCAAAAAAATCAATCTATTTCTAACAGAATTTGTTCAGTCTATCACAAGGCGGTTCATTCACGATCTAACGACACTGTACGATCGTAACATTAATTGGGTACTTTATTAGTGCACCCATTCATTGGAATTGAAGTCTTGTCAACGACCGCTACTTAAGAGACTGGTTCTTACTGTTGTTATATTGAATGTATGTGTGTTTGTATGTTTGTTTGTTCGTCTCATATGTTTTTTTTTACTTATAGTGGTGGTGGTTGTTACAACTTATTTATGTTGTTAGATTTTTACAAATTTCCGCTACCTCTCCGTAGCTCGTTGAGAACGTATGGCTTAGTGGTCAGAGCGCCTGGTCGGTTTCCAGGAGGCGCGGGTTCGAGTCCCGCTACGTTCAAATTTTTATACGTTTTCTAAATAAGTATTTTTCTTTCCTAAGTGTGGAATAACACTTTAAAAAATGTTTAAAAATATTTAAAAAATAGTATTGTCTCTTGCCAAACGATAATTTTTAGTAATTATCTTTGGGTAGCGGAAATTTGTAAAAATCTCCCAACAGAGATACTAACAACATAAATAAGTTGTAACAAGCGCATAAAAATTTCGGCGTAGCTCGATGAGAACGTATGGCTTAGTGGTCAGAGCGCCTGGTCGGTTTCAAGGAGGCGCGAGTTCGAGTCCCGCTACGTTCAAATTTTTATACGTTATCTAAATAAGTATTAGAATCGAGTATTAAGACTCGATGATGAAGAAGAATGGAGGAACTCTTTGCCGAGCTTAGTATACCAGAGCAGGTAAATGGAAATATTTTCAAAATAATTATTGTTATTGGCCCTCGTAGCCCTGTAACGCGACGGTTGTGGGTTCGATCCCCACTCAAGGAAATGAAATATTTTTTTTAATTTATATTTCCATTTCTTCGCTCTTCTACTGATTTTATTTGATTTTATTTAAATAATAAATTATTTTTATAATGATATTATACTATTAAGTATTAAGTAGTAAATTTTTATAATGATATTATACGCCACCAAGTTTGGGACTGTAAACGAGACACGTGGGTTCAATTCTCACTCGAAGAAATTAAATATTTAATATTTTCATTTCCTTGTTCTGGTAACGAGGCGAAGCGCGGCGTTGAGTTCCGCCACTCAACATGTAATGTCTCCAGTCTGGAGTGTTTTAACACTAGGTTCCTAGGTTACCCTAGTGAAACTATAAATAAATGAAAAAAAAAACTAATATGATTTTTTTTCTTATAGATGAAAAGATGCACAACTATTAAATAGTATCTACACTCCATTACACGTACTTTTACTAAATCGAATCAATGTATTAGATTTACAGAATTATGATCTTTCCTGCAACGTATTAAGATCTATTAGAGCGTGTACAAGTTTTAGTGTTATCTGATTGCGTTTGTTTTATCAACAAGCGCACGTGGGGCTGCACTGATGTCAGACTACTTTGAAAGGTTTTGAATTAAAATAAACGATATTTAATTTTATTTTATTTAGTTATTTAAATAAAAATCAACTTCACGCTGTATCCTGTACATTGTTATGGGTAGGCAGAGGGAACCTAGTGTTAAGACACTCCGTTTCCCACTTTCCGCCCAGTTCCAGAGGCATTGCGTGTTGAGTGGCGGGACTCAACGCCGCGCTATGCCTATCGACACCAGAGCGAGGAAATATAAATGTAAGTAAATATTTTACCTCCTTGAGTGGGGATCGAACCCACAACCAGTCACACTTTGTGCCCCTGCGCCACGACTGGCCTCATCATTATTTTAGTTTGAATATTTTTAATTTACTAGTTTTACTTACCAGTTTTTATATCAATATAAAAATAAAACTATCGTAATATAAACTTCAAAATGTTTTATTTTTTGATATTGGGTGTAAATTTTTTTATAGCTCAATCACCAAAGTTGCTTTAATCGTTAAGGTGTATGAAACACATCTGTTCTACTACAGCAGGGGTTCCCAACCTTTTCGTGATCAAGGACCACTTTTATATCATTCTTGGTAGTAGGGACCACTATGACCTACACCTATATGAGGCATAATAAACAGAAATTTCGCCTCACCATTCCCAGTCATAAAATTAAAATTGTCCGCGGACCATATTTAGGCTTCTGCGGACCACAGGTTGGGAAGCAGTGTACTACAGGGTCAATTTTATAGCGTGCTATATTGTGACGTGGTAATCTGATACATGTGGGCCAAAATTTGTGAGTTTTACTAGCTCAGTCATTATAGAAATGTTTTAACTAAAACTTTTACCTATAGTTTCACGCTGTATCCCTCATACTACATATGGAGGGCAAACAGAGGGAATCTAGTGTTAAGACACTTGCCCGCTATCCCGCCGAATTTTTGGAGGCATTGCGTGTTTAGTGGCGGAAATCAAGCCGGACTTTTTGTTTTATGGTTATTGCCAGAGCGAAGAAATGAAAATATAAATTGAAATAAAATATTTCATTACCTCGTGTGGGGATCGAACCCACAACCAGACGTTTTTACAGTTACACACTTGTACTCCTTCGCCGCGACTGGCCTCAACTTCACCTATAGATTATAGTTTTTAACCTACTTTAGTTATTTTTTTCTCTAGGCTACAATTTATACAGGGTGGAAGAGGCAGCGCTCCATTTACGGAAACAGCATATAGGGTAAAATATTTCAAACCTATACCTAAAGAAATTAATCAAGATGCCTCAACAGTTTGGACGTAGGATTTTTTTTTCATTTTACAAATTTTATCCATACCTGTATTTCGTGTGACGCGATTACGTATAGATCCCAATAACATAAACACTTACTACTACAAAAATACTACTAAAGGTCAAACAACTTTGAACTTTATCGCCAATACATACGACTCGATTTCGAAATGAGGCGTGTGCGGCGGTGTTCCTTTGATAGGTTTATGTGTGCGTGCGTCATCCTTACAAATGGCGTTTTGTTTTAAAATGACAATTTTATTATTTATTTTGTTTGAAAAAAAAAAAACTTTTTCATTTTTGGGAATTTATTTTTTTCTGAATTATATTAGGCTTTTATAGAGTAGTTAAAACTGTGGTTTCATTTAATGTGGTGCTGACACATCCACCCTGTATAAGTTTTTCTATAATTTGGCCAAAATATGACAATAATTTTTACAAAATTAATACAATTCAATCTCCCTCCATACATAATTATTCATAAAATATTGGTAAAGTAATTACATGCTCGATGTAAGCTTTAGGGCCAGTTTCATTGGTTACAAATAAAGTCTCAGATATTTATCTAATAATTAATGTTATCTCATAGACAGAGGATGAAAAATACAAAATAACTGTTTCTTATATAAAAATCAAATCAAATCAGCTTCACGCTGTATCCCGCACACAGCAGGGTAAGCAGAAGGAACCTAGTGTTATGACACTCCGTTCCCCACTTTCTACCGAATTTTGGAGGCATTGCGTGTCGAGTGGCAGAACTCAACGCCGCGCTTAGCCTCTATACCAAAGGGAAGAAATTTAAATATAAACTTAAGTAAATATTTCATCTCCTCGAATGGGGATCGATCCCACGACCAGTCGGTTTTACAGTCACACTTCGTGCCACTGCGCCACGACTGGCCTCACCTGGCTTTTTATATATTCAAGAATAATTCTCTCATTTATATTTACTTACATTTATATTTCCATTTCTTCGCTCTGGTGTCGAGGCAATGCCTCCAGATTTCGGCAGAAAGTGGGGAATTGAGCGACTTAACACTAGGTTCCTCTGCCTACCCTGCTGTGTGCGGGATACAGCGTGAAGCTGATTTTTAATTCTCTCATTAATGAACGATGATAGTTGAAAAGTAACAATTCATACAATTTGATACATTTTTAATTTATAATGTATCTACTAGATATAACTGCTATTTGAGACCTGTGAAACTAAATATTTTAGCTTGTCTGGCAGATAATGCTGTCAGGGACTTTATCAGCCAGTGGTGAAACTGGCCCTTAAAATTGTAAATGCCAAAGTTTTAATTGCAATTTAACTCCGGGAATTACGCCGTCCACAATATATCCCTATGGAATAATGAGACGTATGTATGGCGTAACCAAATTAAGTTTTAAATTAATAATAATTTGGCTAAAAAACAAATAAATCAGCTTCACGCTGTATCCCGCACACAGGAAGGTAGGCAGAGGGAACCTAGTGTTAAGACACTCCGCTCCCCACTTTCTGCCGAGTTCTGGAAGCATTGCGTGTTGAGTGGCGGAACTCAACGCCGCGCTTTACCTGGACGCAAGAGGGAAGAAATACAAACATAAATATACATAAGTAAATATTTCATTGCCGCGAATGGGGATCGAACTTACAACCAGTCGCGTCTACAGTCACACTTTGTGCCATTGACTCAATATGTACCTATAGTAAAGAATGTATACTAAATATGTTCGAGTGGGAATCGAAATCACAATCATCGAATTTACAATCACTGTCCCGCACTACTCTAATTTGATTTTTGACTCTTTACATAATATAAATAACATTTTACAAACATAAATTAAATATAAAGGAGATAAAGAAATGGGCCAGCCGTGGCGCACCGACACAAGGTGTGACTGTAAAACCGGCTGGTTGTGGGTTCGATCCCCACTCGAGGAGATGAAATATTTACTTAAATTTATATTTGCATTTTTTCGCTCTGGTGTCGAGGTTAAGCGCGGCGTTGAGTTCTGCCACTCAACACGCAATACCTCCAGAATTTGGCAGAAGGAGTGTCTTAACACTAGGTTGCCTCTGCCTACCTTGCTATGTGCGGGATACAGCGTGAAGCTGTTTATTATAAAGAAGTGCTATAAAGTAAAGAAGTAATTGAAGTTTGTTCTGTAAAACCATTTAGTATGTTATTTTCTTTCAAGTATATAGTGACTCAATGATTGCACGTTTATTTTCCTTTTAAGAGCCGAGTTCATTGTGTTAGTTGTTGCTAAGTTTAGATGTAACGTTTTTCTTTGAAGTCAGAATGCACTAAATATAGGTTTCATACTACAGGACTTACTATAAGCCGTTCTGTTCTGAAAATAATATTATTATTTGAAGTAATAATATTATTTTCAGATGGAAATAATAAATACGAAAATATTATTGTAAAATTTTGTTTTATTTTTTAGTTTGTGTGTTTGGTCTATAAAAAATCCGGATAAGCGCGAGTCGGGGTCGCCCACTGAGGGCCACATTTTTTTTTTGAAGTAAATGTAGATTTTTTTTTTTTCAGTAAATTATGGGGCCTTAGGTATATGGTTTAAGTTTCTACTTGATATCTCCAAGCGTTTCTGAGATAAAGGCTCTTGACAGACAGACAGACGGACAACAAAATGATCTTATAAGGGTTCCTTTCTTCCTTAAAATATACGTAACTCTAAAACCTAGACTAGATTTTTGTTGTTTTACAAGTTAAATTATATTATTATTCCTAATAGGTATTATGCTGATTTTTTTTATTAATAAGCCAACAATCATAAGCTTCTATAAAATGTACAACGCAAACGATTGTATCAAATTATTATAGTTACTCATAAAAAATAATAATAATAATACTTTTATCGCACATAAAATGATGAACAAATCATCAGAGAATACATTCACAATAGCTAAGATAATATGTTATAAGAAAAATATTATTTCGGCAGAAAATTCTTATACAATGTTTTTTTTTGTTTGCTAATAAGAATCAATTCTACGCCTGAGGCCATTTGTGGCGCAGGGGCACAAGAGTGTGACTGTAAATGCAACAGTTTGTGAGTTCGAATCCCAATCGAGGAAATTAATTCAATATATTCATTTATGCGCTCTGCTGTCGAGTAACACTGGGCGCTAAATAAGGAATGCCTCCAGAATTCAGTGGGAAGTGAGGAGCGGAGTGTCTTAACACTACATCCTCTCCCTTCGCTGTTACATGCGTGATACAGCGTGAAGCAGGAATTCTACGCTCTAATTACTAAGGTGTGGAACCGATTAGCTAATACAGATCGTTCACAATAAGATAAACGACATGGCTTCCTGTCCCTCCGCGAGACAATACATTTGAAATGACAATACATGCCATGGCTTTATCTCGTTCAATATGTCACGTCGACCTCAATACATCAATAAATAAAAGGTTTAAATTTAAATTAAATCAGTTTTACACTGTATTCTGCGTACAGCAGGGCAAAGGGGAACTAGAGTTATGACACTCCGTTCCCCACGTTCCTCCGAATTCTGGAGGCGTATTGAGTGGCGGAACTCAACGCCGGGCTATCGCCTTTGTGCAAGAGCGAAGAAATGAAAATATTAAGAAATAATAAGTCATTCGCTCGAGTGGAAATCGAACCCACAAACGTCGCGTTACAGTCACACATTCTTGTGCCCGTGCGATATGACTAAATCTCTCTTTACATTAATTATTAAAGGCATATTGTGTTTTTGTTGAAATTTTATCTTAAATTTCAACTCAAACATCTACTTAATGTTTTGTTTTTATATGAAAATATAAAGTTCAACCAAATAACATTATAAACGGTTTTTTAATCATAAATGTTTATTTAGATAAGAAAAATGTCAATATAAATATAAATCTTATAAACTATGTGGCAAAATAAAAAATATTCTCACCTATTTAAATTAAGATTCATCACCATATTTTCTTTGGCATTACTGCTATATCCTGAAATAAAAAAAGTTTCTATTACACATTTTGAAACTAAAACTATTCTCGATTGGAAAACTTAGAACTGTTGTACCAAAATTAAAATACTCTTAAAGCTAAAAGTATACACAAAGTCGGGCTCGCACACTGAGGATTCCGTACAAAAATTGGAAGTCCCGAGTTCTAAACTTCAAGCTTAGTTAGGGAGCCCTTTTATCTTATACCTCACTTGAACTAGCCGATTTTAATGTATAGTTTTCAGATTTTTTTCTGAATTCTAATTCCGTTTAGTGTCAAAATACGCATTTTTTGCGATATAAACGGCCATTTTTTCGTATTTTTTAAATAAATGTGACAATACGTTTTTTTTTCAGGAAGACAAATACAAATGTATAAATATTTTTATTATGAATTCATTCTTATTATCATTTAATAAATAAGGCTCTTGACAGACAAACAGACGGACAGACAAGAAAGTGATCTCATCAGGGTTCCTTTTTTTCTTCAGAGGTACGGAACCCTAATAATAACGAGAAAACAAAACAGCTTCATATTAATACCGTTAGTTCAACCATTTGTTATATTATTTTAGTTATAATTCACTTAACTACTATATTTCAGAGCAGCTTCGGGCAGCTTTAACTGTGTAAATCTTTTCCAGATATACTGCATTGCTGCTGGTTTATACTGATCTTATGCAATATAGAGCAACTGTATTAAATTTTCTAAGAAATAAGATTTAGATAAATTAATATAATATACATACATTGTACTTCCGGATACAGTAGTTTAGGAAAATCTTAAAGGTGTTGTGTAGATTTAACTAAATGATATTTAGTTCTCAGTTTATACTTATTTGGAAAACGTATGACAATTTAAACGGAGCGGGACTCGCACCCGCGCCTCCTGGAAACCGACCAGTCGCTCTGACCACTAAGCCATACGTTCTCATCAAGCATCTTCATATCGATTTTTTTACGCTTGTTACAATTTATTTGTATTGCTAGCATCTCTGTAGGGAGATATTTACAAATTTCCGTTACCCACAGATATTTTTTTAAGAATTATCGTTTGGCAAGAGAGAATGCTATTTATTAAATATTCTTAACATTTTTAAAGTGTTATTAAAGTGTTAAGCCCGGTGTTGAGTTCCGGCACTTAACAGGCAATGCTTCAAAACATCCGCCGGAAAGTGGAGAACAGAGTATCTTAACACTAGGTTCCCTCTGCCTACCCTGCTGTGTGCGGGATACACCATCAAGCTGATTTATTTAAAAATGAAGTACCTATCAAGTGTTACTCAATTAAATCTTAAATCCAGTTAAGTAACATCCAAAAACTGCTGAACAGTGATTTATGAGTCATAAATCGTTGGATTATCTTTAATTCATTCTCATTACCGGTCATTCCTTTTTAAGGGTACGCTTGTGAACGCAATTGGGACTTCGGTTGTAAAACCGTATTTAAATGAAAAGGCAACACAGTATTTAAATCTCTATTTGTTATTCTAAAGCAGCCACTGTTACATGTCGTTTGGCTAAATCAGTTAAATAATAGAAAGCTTTATTTTAATTTTTGTTTAGATTCACGCTGTATCCCGCTTATAGCAGGGTAGGCAGAGGGAACCTAGTTTGAACATACGTTCCCCACTTTCTGATGAATTTTCGAGGCATTGCGTGTTAAGTGTCGGAACTTAACGCTGCGCTGTGTCGTGTTACTAGAGCAAAGAAATTATGATATTAATAAATAATAAATATTTATCGGAGTGGGAATCAAACTCACAACCGACGTGCTTTAGGTACGTTTGTGCCCCTGCGCCACGACGCCCTGTTTTCTGCCTTACAATTAGTTAAATTTAACAAAAAAGTTATTGGTTTATTTAAGTTTGTCTTTCAGTATATACAACAATATAAATAAATATGTGTTAAATTTTATATATACATTTATATATTTTAGAAAAGTTGAAGAATGACTAAACAATGTGTTAAAGTCAAATTGTCAATATCAAATACAAATCATTTTAATTTTGAAAAAAAAACTAAAAAAAATCCTTATTGCATATTTTACTTACTTTATCTATAAATGGTACACCCCCTAAGATAATTTATTTTTACGTTAATACCTAATATATATTTTTTCAGCTTCACGCATCCCGCATGTAGCAGGATAGGCAGAGGGAGCCTAGTGTTAAGAGTTAAGACACTGCGCTTCCTAGGTGCATTAGGAACTCAACGTCGCGTTTTGCGAACAGCCAGAATCAGAGCGAAGAAATGAAAATATTAAATATTTCATTCCCTCGAGTTTGATCAGCTCCACAACATGTCGTATTTACATTCACACGCTTGTGCCTCTGCACCACGACTGACATCATCATCAGCTTTATATAATTCTTTACAAAATTAATCGGTCAAAATCATTAAATTAAACTAACGTTCACCATTTATAACGTAACATACATACACACATACACGTTCATTAATATCTCTTTCTACCAAACAAACTTAACGCACGAAGCTGTTAAGACAGCTAAAAGTAAAGCTTTTGTACCAGATTTCCTAGTACGGCGAATCGTAACGAATCGTTCATAGTTGTCTTACGTGAGCAGCATAAGAACAGTGTCGTGCGTGATGGCGGAAGCGAGTGTGACCAATCTTCCATCACATATTTTATATATTTAATTATGTACGTGGTGGTCGTCGTGGTAGTAGTGGATGGGTCTGAGTTCAAATTCGTAGGTGTAGGAATAGGGGGAGATGGGTAGGCCAGACGCAGTAGTGGGCACACTCCGAAATAATCTGGTTTTGCACCAAAAATTAAGCCTGAAAAACACCTTTATCCCAAAATATCAGGCCAGGGAGGGATCTCTGGAAAATATCTCTCGATACCCCTATGATTTGGTCAATGGCTCTGCGTCTGACTGCTTGCACAAATACATGAAATGTGAAATTTCCCTGTTGTTGCGTAGCATCCTAATTTTACCAAAATGGGTCAAATCTGGGTAAATAGCTAAAAACAGAGTGTCTTAACACTGTGTTTTCTCTGTCTACCTAACCCCTATATTTATGGGATAAGTGTGAAGATTTAAAACAATAATTTTACTCTCCTTAAACAAAACTGACTATTAAATTCTAATTTATTACACATACAGGTTCCCTAAGATCGAGAATGTGGAGACTCAACATCAATGCAGGATATAAAAGGAAGGAACCTTCATAATATTATCAAATTTACTCACGAAACATACGAATTACTTATTTAACTTACTGAATTTTAAGTAAAAGCGACAACGCGATAACGCGCGTGAGATAAGTGGAGGAAGGACAGTGAACCCGTTACAAGATTGAAAAGGAAACTTGAAGTATTACAAGGTTTTTGGTGAATTATAATTTGCTTTATACAACATTTTTATAATAAAACATATTATTTGCATGTTTTTATGTTAAATGTAAGGTGCAACGATTACGAAATTTTAGTTTAAAAGAAAAAAGCTAACTGAACTTTGATTGTGTTTTCTGCAATATTTAAAAAATGTGTAAATTCGTCATTGTTGCATCAAATTGGTGATATATTTAGTTGACGATGTTTGGCGTCGCTTAGTGTAGTCTTTCTGCCTACTCCGACATGGGTTAAGTTTGAAGACAATTTGAATATTTTTTTTACACTAAAAGATTAGTTTTTTTTTGTTTATGTAATATCTATAAACAGATCGATTTTGGTGAGTAGAAGGATGTCAATGGGAACGGAGTGTTTTAACACTAGGTACCCACGTACCTCCTACCTATTTTGTTATATGTATGTGGAATACAGCGTGAAACGAATAGAAGTAATATAAAAAAATACCTATATTTATTGACACAAGCGCTATTCTGTAAGCGCAATGGATATGTATTCAATTCTCACTTGGGGGAATGTATCATTATTTATTAATATATTTTTTTTATTTCCTCGCTGTGGTACTCAACATACAATGTTTGGAAATTCAACGGAAGGTGGAGAACAAGATGTCTTAACACTAGGTTCTCTCTGTTTAGCCTGCTATACGCGAGGTACAGCGTAAATCTAAAAATAAATAAAAAATATAACCTAAAATAATAACATATAGCATATACCAGTCATATTTTTTTATACTTATTTTTATTTTATCTATCCACAAATCAAATCTCCGATTGATTTTGTAACGTTTTGAATGTTTTATGAGTTAATAAATTACTTTACCAAAATAAATAAACTAAATAAGTAAAAAAAATATTTCCAACATTTTATTTCAAAAGTAGCAAAGCAGAATTTTAAGATAGATTTACTACAGCGCCCGTTCGTTTGTTTGTATTTACCGATTGCGGTTAACTTTCAGGGGGGTTCGATGGCCTCAGCTTTAAAATAAATTTTTCTACTTACGCCCAGTTTTTATTTTAACCACAAGAAATACTATACACTGAAGATAGGTAACGAAGTGTCTTAACACTACGTTCCCTCTTTCTACTCTTTTGTGTGCGGGATGCAGTGTGACGCTAAAAAAAACTATAACAGTATATTAAAAAATTATATGTCTAGATTAATAATAAAATAACGATAATCTAATAATGAAGTATTAATCATTTAAATAATGTATACAAAACATATTTTAATATTCCTTAGGTAGTAAATGATATACTTGAAGATGTTTAAGCTTTTCGGTCTTAAAATAAACAGACCCTCTTTTTTTAAATAAAAAAGTAAAAACCACGTAATAAACGTTGCATACGTTCTGGGTATGAACAATGTGGAAAATACATAAATATTAAAAATAAAAACATCTATCTATCTGTTATCCAATTACTGCATTAATAATTATAAAGAAAAGGACAATGGGGAAAGTCGGGGAGGAACGGTACAGGTACTAAATTTTTTATATTTTTTTTTTAATTCCATGAAAATAATGGTAAATTTCTATAAAATAATATAATAATAAATTTATTTTTCTGTACAAATTTTATACTAAATGATTTTTAATGAGTAATATAGAAAATATTAGCGAGTAGTGACCCGCCCCGGGGGTCACCCGCTAAGCAAAACCAAAAAGTCAAATATTATATTCTACAAAATGTTTACATACATTGTCGCCTATGTGTTGATCCGATATGTAAGTTATATTACTGTAATGTTTTATTAGTCCATTTAGTAGCTTTGGGTGAAACAAATTTTAGAAATCGGAAGCGGTTAACGTTTTAAAAAAAAACACTATATAAACACATATTGTCTATATGTTTCTAAACTATTTGGAGAAAGATACTATGTAATTGCAATAAGTGATATGTATCACCTAATAACAATACTTCACACGAGTGTTCTTCCAATAGGGGCCGTTGCCTACAAGCAACTAAATCCCCGATTGACACAATTCCACTGCTTTTATCATCTTTTTCACCAACATCCTCTTTTACACGAGTTCACTAACAATATTATATTAATTAATTTACAGGATATCATATCCATAAATTGTATAATTAAAAAAACTAAAAAACAATTTTATTATGCAGGCAGAACCTAAACATGCAAGTGCTATAGAATGTACTAGGAGCTATAAATAAAATGAACCTAAGCTCGAGTAGTTGTAGCAACTACTGAAAAGTTCACAATTCAGGCTCTGGCTACCATCTCGATGATACCATAGAAATAAAATATAAATAATACATACAACTGAGAAGTTTGATGACTATGCAATTATAAATAGTTATTGCTAGTCCAGGTTTTTATTTTTTTAATATAATTATAAAGTTGCACAGTTACAAGTCGACCTACTAAAAGCGTATTAAAAATACACACCCACTTATGTCATAGAACAAAATCCCTCAGGTACTTAAATATTTATCATGTTGTCAAAGTTGATTATGTAAAATGTGCATAATTATATCTTTGCTGTATTTATAATAAATAAATCGAAATTGATAATTTACATGTCCCTCATTTACTCTCAATGTCCTTTCAACTTCTGATTATAAATAAATGATAATATGTTAATTACGTTATTGTACTCGTCTCTAGTCAGCATAACAGACGTGCTATCAGTTAATATGAAATTAGCTACTATATTTTATTTACATAACCTATTAATATGTGCTAAGGGTGGCTTCATCAAAAACTTGCTAGGTACTGTGACCGATGGAGTACATGAAGTCAGCCATGGAATTATTGAAAGTGTAAGCAATACCTTTGATGAAGCAGCGAACGTTATAGAAGATATGAGTAATGTACTGCATATTGGTAAAACTACTCCAAAGACCTCTTATTCTATACAAACCCAAAAACCTTATACAAATTGGAATAAACCAGAATATAGTAACACACAGACTCAAGTAACAACTTTAGCAACACCAAAATCAAGCAATGTTGAAAATAATCAAGCTTTACCTGAAAAGAAAATCGAAAAGTATACAACATTAAACGATGTAAAACCTACAAAAGAATTTGAACAGAATGGTGGTAAAGATATGGTGTCCGAAAATAGTAATTCACAACTTAATAATTTAATAGAAAATGACAGTTTTGATTATAATTATGGTGAAGGTGTTATTTCTCCAAGGATTGCTAGAAGTATCGTAACAAATATTTAAATCAAAATAAATACCAGTTGCGAACATACAGGTCTTGCTTACAATGATACAAAACAACCAGGTGATTTTGAATATGAGCCAATGTATAATCGGAGTAAAGTGAGTAAGAAGTCAAAAGATTTATCTGAAGAACGAAGACTTTAAAGAAGTTATCCGTAACAATGGTACGTGCACCAATACGAAACAGGTTCCCGTCATTATCGAATCTTAGTTTGTGGACGGCTTCGCAAAATCATTAGATGGATCGTGCCAGGAAATTATTTATGTTGGTATCGCTTCTTCAATTTCAAATTTACTTTTTTACAGGAAAGCTACACAAAGAAATTAGTATCTATTTTTAATCTATTACTTTTTTATAAAAAATGAAACAGGAACTGAACAAATTTATAAATACCATTGTGTCATTTTTAGAATCTTTTGGCTCCACTCTAAAAATAAGATAAGTAAAAAAATGTATTAAAAAATACTAACTTTCATAAAATAGCAAATAATTATTAAACAAAAAAGAATGGTATGTGTGTTAAAAATATGAAGGATTACGGTTATATTTTTACAATAAAATATAATATTTTTTTATTTAAGATAACTGAATTAAAGCATATGTGAATTTATAAATATATTTTTTTTAATATTATTAATAATAGATCTATAAATCTATTACTAACAATTATTTATTTTTTAATAACACCCACCATAAAACATATAAAATAGTAAACATATTCAAATATATTTGGTATTTTTATATAACTTAATGATTTTATACTGTTATAGTTTCATCAGAAATTGAAAATCATCTATAAGTATGTACGTTTATTCTTGATTTCGCTCATCATGTACAATGTACATAAATAAATTTGTAGATATATAGATATTATATATCTACAAATTTATATGTAGATAGTAGATATAATGACTATTATAAAGTAACCCAAAAGGTTATCAAAACACTTAGAAATATCTTAATAGTTGTAAATTTAGATGTAGGTACTAAAGTTATATTATAACAATTATTCACATTAAAAAAATAATCAATTTATTATAATAATCAGAAGAGAAATTTTGTTAAAATTATAAATATTCCTATGGAATGTGTTTGTATCAAGGCAAATAATGGACAAAATATTGAGTTCAAATTATTGTTGAATAGGAGTGACCTACATCTAGATTCATGTAGATAAAAAATCGATACAATAAGTATAATGTGAAGTCATTTTTAAGGAGTGCTTATAGAGAAGCCACCGCCAGCTGCCAGTTGTGGCGCAGGGGGCACAGAGAGTGACTGTAAACGCGATTGGTTGTGGGTTCAATCCCCACTCGAAGAAATGAAATATTTATTTAAATTTATATTTCCATTTCTTCGCTCTGGTGTTACCCCAAAGCGCACCTCCAGAATTCGGCTGAAAGTGGGAAACGGAGTATCTTAACGCTAGGTTCCCCCTGTCTACCCTGCTGACAACGAGATAGACCGTGAAGCTGATTTGATTTGCTTATAGAGAATAAAGATAAACACAAAAATCTAAAAACACTAGCTATGGATTTTAGCTCACTTTTTATATCATGACGTTTCGAGCATTTCAGTCAGTCTGAAAATACTACGTACCTACTATCGATTTAATTTCTACTTTCAACCATAATATATATATTTTAGATAAAAAAAATCCTAAACAGTGGTGATGAGACGCTTACATTACCGAACAGGATGTACGAAATACTAGTAGTACTAATGTGTACAGTGATTCTTAATATCAAAGGATATTGTGGTATACGCTTCGCAGATACGATTACCGGCGGTTACAAGATACTCATACATTTATGCTGTACCTATGTAATACTTTGAACTAGATGTATTAATTCATCTTTTTATTAAGAATTAATTAAGATTTTGAATGGCATTATTTTATAGAATTTAAATTACGTGATAAATTGAAGTGAATATAATATAATGAACAACAAAATAAGTTTTTTTTTATTTTCTCACATCGCCTATCCTACAACATCTTTGCGGGAATGGTTGAATTGACATGCCGTCCTGTTCTTTCTTTCTAAATTGGAATACATTACATTTATATAGTGAATAAGATATACCTATATATTATTTGAGCTTGCTATGATAACCTTCAAATTCCAATTCAAACTAGGGCGAAGAAATCGACTGACCTAGAGATTATATTTTTATTAAATGTGTTGAACATATATTGATATAAATATTTTCACGAACAACAGGACAAAGAAATAATACCTTACTATATATTATGTATAATACTTAAACATATTATATCGGATGCAAGCAATCGATTGTGAGATAGCCTTTCATTTATAATTTATTAGAACAATGCCTTTGAAGTTCCAAGAGCGAGCGGTAATCTAGATTAGCCCATTTTTATTATAGTCCTTAGGAATGTTCCCACATATTTTATACTAGCGTGGGATTCCTATTCTTCAGAAAATATTGAATTTGAGCAAGGCTAAGTATTTTTCAGCTTTATGATGTATTTCGTATGTAGATACGAGAGCAGGGTAGACAGAGAGAGACTAGTGCTAAGACACTTCGCTTCGCACTTTTCGCCGAATTCTGGAGGCATTGCGTGTTAGAACTCAACTCCGCTATTTGCTGTTAATGATATTAAAAATATTAAGTGCATAGTTGTGGCGCAGGGGAACAAAGTGTGACTGTAAGCGCGACAGGTTGTAGGTTCGATTCCCACTCGAGGAAATGAAATATTTAATATTTTTTATTTCTTTGCTCTGGTGTCGAGGCGAAATGCGTCGTTGAGCTCCTCCACACAACTCGCAATGCTTCCAGAATTCGGCTGAAAATGGGGAGCGGAGTGACTAAACACTAGGTTTCTCTGCCAACTCTACTGTAAAGCAAAAAAAAAATAACGCATTAAAATAACACTTTAGCTTCTACAATAATATAAACACAGCCCAGAAGGCATGCCGTCTCGTAATTCTCTAATTCGATTAGGCCAATCTAGTGGCCTAATTACGACAAATACTGTTTCATTGAACTACTTGAATGACTTTGCTATTGTATCGGTCCAGACAGCGATGTAAGTTCAAATACCTTAGCGTAGATGAATGCGGTTTATATTCAAACTGACTTTTAGTAATTATTTATTTATATTATTGTGATTTTTTCTTGTTTCACGCAGTATCCCGCAAGCAACAGGGTAGGCAGAGGGAGTCCATTTTTCGCCGAATTCTGAGTGCATTCAATAGTGGAACTCAACGCTGCGCTGTGCCGACACCAGTCCAAAACAAATAAAATATTAAATAATTAATTTCGTCGAGTAGGAATCGAACCAGCAACTTGTCGCGTTTACAATCACAAACTTGTGCCCCCGTGCCTAGCGTATCATGTGCATATAAGCGCGATAGTTGTTGGTTCATTTAATACACAGGTAAAGGAGTGCCACAGTCACCTAAGGATAAATATTCCAAATCAGATAACGATCAATATTTCTATACAAATATATTTGATTATCAGATTTCATCTAATGAACTAACAGAAACACATTAACTGAGTTTAATAAGTTTAACAATTTGTACATAATATTTTAAAAAAGCGACTTTAACGGATGACCAGTTATTGTTTGACCACAAAGAATTACTTTGAGTTGGCACAACAACAACAATGTTCATTCTCAGCTGAGAAAACTACCTCAGGGTAACGTCTTTCCACCAGATTGTTATGTAAATTATTATGTTTTATGTAAGTAATAACTAATAAACAAGATTTCGTAATGACCGTTATTGTCTTCTGGCCGCCTTTACCCGGTTTCACCCTAATAGTAACCGAATAATTGCAGTGACATCAACTTGAAGAATTAAAATTGTATGTAATCACCTTCAAGCTGTATCCCTGCTAGGCAGAGGAAGCCTAGTGTTAAGACACCCCGCTTCTCACTTGCCGCCGAATTCTGGAGGCATTGCGTGTTGAGTGGCGGATCTCAACGCCGCGCTGTAAAACTTATTTATTGTTATTTGTAATTATCTCTCGATCACAGACAAACAAGTTTTTGAGATTTTTTACTTTGATCACTATTAACTTATCTAAGTTTATTATTTCTTATATATTATATTCTCATAGGTTTTCCTTATATGACATAAGTACCTACATCGTGAAGTCATTACTTATAAATGTAATGTAGACATAGGTACCTATATAAGGTAGAGGTACTGTGTCTATTGAATTATTTTTATATAAAGTCATATAAAAAGAAAATATTTATCTAAGCAATATAATTTAACGCCGTTTTCTCGTTCCTCCAAACATTCAAACTCTTCAAAGTGGCTCTGGTTCGGCGGAAAGTAGAGAATAGAATACTATGTATCTAAATTTTGTTTATATTTTATGTAAAATTCACAATAAATGTGATTAAGAATAAAAACTGTAATAAAGAAAATCAAACAGAAAATAATATTTTTTACATTTTTAAAGTGTTATTACACACTTAAGAAAGAAAAAATACTTATTTAGGAAACATATAAAAATTTGAACGTAGCCAGAAACGTCCAAGAGGTGCGGGTTCAAATCTAATTAGGAAAAAAATCCTTCTCTTAAGTTGCGTGCATCAAATCACGTAATTTTGTTTTCACAACTTTATCACGTTTCCGTCTCTAGTCGATCGTAAGCTATCAGCTATTACTAATAGTTCGTGGGAACCGATCTGCTCTAATTTAGTTTAACATGATTTATAATTAGTCGCCCAAAGTTCAAGACTAAATTGTGTTGAATTGATAGTGTTTGTTTAATGTTTATATTAGTTAAATAGTTTTGATTGCAGATGTATTTATATATACATATATTTTATGCAAATTTAATGTAAATAATAGAAGTAGGTACTTCAAGTGCTGTTATTATACTACTACAACAAGCTTTAAATATCTTATTTAATCTTTTTTTATATTTTTAAGCATTTTTAAAGTGTTATTCCACACTTACGAAAGAAAAATACTTATTTAGAAAACGTATAAAAATTTGAACGCAGCGGGACTCGAACCCGCGGCTCCTGGAAACCGACCAGGCGCTCTGACCACTAAGCCTCGAACGCATGGCTTAGTGGTCAAAGCGCCTGGTCGGTTTCCAGGAGTCGCGGGTTCGAGTCCCGCTGCGTTCAAATTTTATACGTTTTCTAAATAAGTATTCTTTTTTTTATTTAATTTCACACTGAATCCGCACATGAAGTGGTAGGCAGAGGGTGCTCGGGAACCTAGTTTTAAGACACTCCTTTCGTCATTGCGTCTTCAGCATCGTAACTCAACGTCACGCTATGCCTCGTTACCATAGCAATACAAAAGAAAATATTAAATATTTCATTTCCTCAAGAGAGAATCGTATTCACAATCTGTCACGTTTACAGCCACAAGCCTTTATAAAAAATAAAAAAGAAAACGATATTTTAATCCAACAAATACTAAATTCACAAAATGAATGCGAACATTGGTTAAATAAGCTTTCTTGCAAACAGAATTTCTGTCTTTAATTATACAAATGAGTTAATATCTAAGTGAAGGCAAATTAAGTAAAACAAGAAGAAACAGTAGTTAAGGAGGTTACAACAAGAACCTTATCTCACGTTCATCTCTCGAAGTTACATAACTACGTATTAAAGTCATAAAACCAGACGGCACGTGTATGTAATTTTGTTACATCAATTTATTCACATGTGATGTTTTTTTTTTAAATCAGCTTCACGCTGTATCCCGCACACAGCAGGGTAGGCAAAGGGAACCTAGTGTTAAGACACTCCGTTTCTCAATTTCTGCCTGATTCTGGAGGCAATGCGTGTTGAGTAGCAGAACTCAGCGCCGCGCTTTACCACGACACCAGGGCGAAGAAGTTTAAATATACATTTTAAGTAAATATTTCATCTCCTCGTGTGGGGATCGAACCCACAACCAGTCGGTTTTACAGTCACAATTTGTGCCACTGCCCCCCGACTGGACTCTATTTTTTTATGTTGCATAATATGTCAATATATCTTTGTATTTTAGGAACATTTTTTTAGGCTAGCTATTTATAATTTTTACAAACGTTTATTTGATTCGCCATGTTAGTGTGTGTGTGTGTCTTATAAGCTCAATTTGAACCACTTCCCAGTCCCTGATTGGCAATATATTTAAATATAATAAATATTAAAATAATAAAATGGATGCTTTAACAAAATGGCGATTACAAATTTTTGTACAACCCACACCTAATATGGCCATCAAACGAAATAATTTGATTTGTAAAATACAATATACTATGAAAAGAAATCTAAAAAGATAGTTTTAATTAAAATTGTGTTAAATAAATTCTTTGTTATTTTCGCAAACTGCTAAATCACGCAATAGCATATTGTGCGGAATACACAAATTAATCACAGCAACCTCTTTTTTTCTTTTCATTTTACTCTCTCTCTCTCCTTACTTTCCGCCGAATTTCGGAGCGCAAAAAAAAGGCGGATCTCAACTCCACACCAGAGCGAATAAATGAAAATATTAAATATTTTATTCCCTCAAGTAGGAATTGAATCCACCAACTGTCGCTTGTGCAGTCACATGCTTGTGCCTCTATGCCACGACTGGCCTCGTGTTCTTGCTCGGCCATATTTAAGTAAACGTGTACAGTTTTTGTAATAATACTTTAAATGAATGGGAGTCATATTCATAACTACCGTGTACAATCATACGTACATATATATGTATTATATCTTATGGGCCAAGTGTTGTTCTCGTTGTCGAGTTTTTTTTTAATAAATATTATGAACGCAGTTATTTTTATTTAAAATATACTTTAATACGTATTTTCTTATTAAAATAAGAAAATGGCTTAGTCGTATCTTAAATCCTTAACATAAAACTGTTGAAGCGTTTAATAAGTCTTAGATAAGGTATCGTATAACATAGTTCAATGTCCTTAATATTTTTATTTAAAACTAGTGGGCGCGCGCAGCTTCGCCCGCGTATTTGCATCCTTAGGGGTGAATTCTTAAGAAACCACGAAACGTGTTCAATAAAATATTTTTAACAGTCTGAATTTAAATTTTTATAAATATCGGTGGCGATTTAAAGATTTTTCCATTTAAACTTTCAACTCCTTATTTGAACTCTAAGGGGGTGAATTCTAAAAAACCATGAAACACGTATTCAATAAAATATTTTTATGAATCTGAATTTCAAATTTTATAAAAATCGGTGCCGATATAAAAAAAAACCATGTAAACTTTCAATCCTTATTTCTGCCCGTTAGGGTTGAAATTTTTCAAAATCCCTTCTTAGTGAATGTCCAGATTATGAAAATAAACATCTGTCCAAATTTCATGTTTATACGCACAGCGGTTACGGCTGTGCGTGCGTCTTACCTCAGTCAGTCAGGTACATGTCCTTTTATATATATATAGATTCTATTGTTTTAGTTAAAAACTACAATACTCTCAAAATAATCTGAAATCGATCATTTTTCCATTTTTTTTGTGTTGGTTAAAATTAAATGTAAAATGAACTTTTTTTTATCACAAAAATTGTATCTCATCTCTAAGCCGTTTGACATCATTATACCAGTAACTTCCGGCGGATACTCAAAGCTGAGTTTTAACTTGGCTCGAACGAAAATAGCAGTGTCGAAAATATGAACACAAATTGAGGAAATATTTGTGTATTTTTGTGTGTTGGTTAAAATAATTCTCAAATTTAATATTACATTTAATAAAATGGCTAAAGTCATCATCATCATCATTATCACAGCCTTTTATACGCCCACTGCTGGTCATAATACTCCAAGGACTTCCACTACGATCGATCCCGCGCTCTTTCATACATTGGCTTATGGCGCTCTTGACCAGATCGTCCGTCAACCTTTTAAAGAGGCCTGTCAACAACAACATATTTTTTCTCCTCCACAAGGCATCAGATCCTGGATATGTATCCACTGCTACTTCATCCAGGCAATTCTTCGAGCAATATTGGTTACTTTTCTTCTCATACCGATCCTATCCTTTCTGATCATTACTGATCTTATCAGCTGCTCGCGGTGTGGCCTTGAACATTCTAATAAGACGCATAGTTAGCGGTCACGTCTCGCTTCCGTATGTCATCACTGCCAGTCTGCTAACAGTCACTGATCAAATGCTTTCGTCTTAAATATTAAGAGATTTTGGAAAAGAAAACCTATCGTAACTTCTTAAGCGCTGCCGATCCGAGCTAGATTCAACAAGAGATCCTTTACTCAATGTCGAACTTACGTTACATTAAAAACCATTATTATAACTAAAAACTTTCTAACATACAGAATGAGGTGAAGACGCATATATCATAATTTTTTAGACAGAACAAAAAAATTACTTGTCAACATCGCTTTTTTACCATTAAAACATATATAAAATAAATAAATCAAATAAATCAGCTTCACACTGTATCCCGCGCACAGCAGGGTAAGCAGAGGGAACCTAGTGTTAAAACACTCCATTCCCCACTTTCTGCCGAATTCTATAGGCATTGCGTGTTGAGTGGCAGAACTCAACGCCGAGCTCTGCCTCGACACCAGAGCGAAGAAAGGAAAATATAAATTTAAGTGAATATTTCATCTCCTCGAGTGGGGATCGAACCCACAACCAGTCGGTTATACAGTCACGCTTTGTGCCACGACTGGCCTCTATATAAATAAAAACATATATGAATCATAAAAAAAAATATTTTATGATAAATAACCACGAGGTCATTACGCAGTGACATACAAATTCCAACCTGAACACGCACGCCTACCGCCGCGGGTAAGTCGCGGGAACGTCAATTACGATTGCACAGCTATGAATCTCGTCCAATTAATTGCTTCAATTGAGCACCCTTGAATTAATAATTCATTTTTATTAAATATATGGAACCAGATTGAATTGATTTTTTATGTAAATAGTTTTGCTGCGCGGTTTAAATTTTTGCTTTAAATTTTTTTCTTCACGCTGTACTCATAATTGAGGGTAGACAAAGGGAACCTAGTGTTAAGATATTCCGTTGCCCAGTATCCGCTGAATTGTTCAAAGCATTGTGTGCACTCAACGCCGGGCTTTTGCCTTGACGCCAGAGCAACGAAATGAATATGTTATTAAATAATCATTCATTCCCTCGAGTGGGAATCGAACTCGAGTCGAACCGACTGGTTGTGGGTTCGATCCCCACTCGAAGAGATGAAATATTTACTTAAATTTATATTTCCATTTCTTCGCTCTGGTGTCGAGGTTAAGCGATTCTGTGTGGTGTCGAGGTTAAGAGAGTTCTGCCACTCAACACGCAATGCCTTCGGCAGAAAGTGGGGAACGGAGTGTCTTAACTCTAGATCCCCTCTGCCTACCCTGCTGTGTGCAGGATACAACGTGAAGCTAATTTTAATTAATAAATAAGATTTCATTATCGCTATTTAATTAATATATCATCAATCATCTTAAAAACACAACACACATCTGTGTGTAACATAATTAATTACTATTAACAAGTTATAATGTTTTTTTTTAATATTAATACAAGAAAATATTTGAACATTTGAGTGACAGTCGATATTGAAAACTGAACGCGCGGGTTCGAATCCCGTTACGTTCAAATGTTTATACGTTTGCTAAAAAAAACGACATTTTAATACTTTGTAAGTTATTTAAAAGAATCTAGGTTAACTTCAATATAGTTTTAGCTAATCAAATCCATGTTTAGTCATTTAAATTGGTTTGACTTATATTCCAATAGTTTGACCTTAGCTTAGTAGCTGTGACGACGACTGGGGTCACAGACTGGACTCGTGTTTAAGAGTCATTCTATTGCTCACGGGGTGTGACGGCCCGTGTGAACCCGCCATGGGAACCTACCCATAATTATATAAGACCTTTTTGTTGGTATGCAGGAAGGCTGCGGAATGCTTTTTTCTA
This sequence comes from Heliconius himera, assembly GCA_021202915.1. Classification (NCBI taxonomy): domain Eukaryota; kingdom Metazoa; phylum Arthropoda; class Insecta; order Lepidoptera; family Nymphalidae; genus Heliconius; species Heliconius himera. Next base: position 170,224 of record JAJHJA010001005.1, read on the forward strand.
GGCATAATGGATCTTGTGAGATATTAATAATTATGTGCAATGAAAAAGTGATATCATATAAATGAAACGAGATAAGTATTTATGAAATAACTTAATTTAATTTTATAATAGCTGCAGCGATGTGAAGGATTTATATTTATCCATTTAATTAATTTAATCTTATAGCCCAAGAACGGCAACGATAAGTTTTTTTTCTCAGTTTTACGCTGTATCCCGCACACAGCAGGATAGGCAGAGGAAACCTAGTGTTAAGACTCTGTTCCCCACTTTCCGCCAATTTCTGGAGGCATTGCTTGCGTGTTGAGGTAGCGGAACACAACGCCGCGCTTTCGAAGAGCGAAAAAATGAAAATATTAATGTAAATAAATATTTCATCTCCTGGAGTGGGGATCGAACCCACAACCAGTCGATTTACAGGCACACTTTGCGCCCCTGCGCCATGACTGGCCTAAGTTTTATACTAATAAAATAATTAACACCTCTGAGGCCATTTAGGGTTAGGTATGGTAGGGTGTTTGTAGATAGTAATTGTTGTACTTACAATAATCAACATAAGTAGGATTTTAGGGACGTCCTTGTCAAAGCTGGCATACCCAATCATATAGACAGATTCTTTCAAGTGGGAATCGCACCTACAACCATCGCGTTTATAGCCAGATGTTATCTACTGTGCCATAATGGCCACAACATATAATGACATACTTTAGTAGTCGTAGTGGGCTCGTCGTGGCGCTGAGGCAAAAAGTGTGACTGTAAACATGACTGGTTGTGGGTTCGATCTCTCTGGTGTCGAGGCAAAGTCGCGGCTTGAGTTCCGTCACTCAATACGCAATGCCTCCAAAATTCGGACAAAAGTGGACAACGGAGTGCCTTAACACTAAGTTCCCTCTGCTTACGCCCGCTCTGCCTGCTGTGTGCGGGATACAGTGTGAAGCTGATTTAATTTAATTTTTTGTCTTAGTAAATATACATGTATACTGCAATGCAATAGTAAAATATATTTAAGTATAAAATCGAACTAATATTTTACTGTGTTGTTTATTTATAACATTATTTATACCTTTAACACGTTTATTAAATAGCCTCCAATTACATTTGTCTTGCAGCAGCTGCACAAGAAGTTCTTAAAATATGGGCAGATGTTTCACAGCACATGCTTTCTTTTTGCATCCAAAAATGCCATTTTCTTCGAACATACTGATCAAAAATTTTAAATAACTGTAGTTCTGCACGTGCCGTGTATAAATTAGTGCCGTTTTTTTTTGAGTTTCACGCTGATCACGCGTGATCAGGTTAGGCAGAGGAAGCCAACTATTAAGCCACTCCAGACACGACCTTCTCCCCCCCCCCCCCTCCCCTCTGTTGTTTTCTGGAGACGTTGCGTGTTGAGTGGCGGGACTTAACGCCGCGACCACAGAGCGAAGTATAAGAAAACATTAAATATTGCATGTTTCGAGTGGGAATCGACCCCACAACCTGTTACATTCACAGTCACACGCTTGCGCCACGTCTAGCCTCGATTATTTACTCAACAGATAGATTTTTTCTATGGACAAAACATTGATAAAACATATATTTTTTACCATAGTATTAGAGTATTTTAAGTGAATATTATATTACCTTGTTTAAAATTTTAAAATATTCCATCTGCAGATGTTTACGAGATAAATAAAAAAAAACATGTCATTACTTTTATGGAAATAAAAACAGGTGAAAGCAACTTTAAAGATTCTTATTTATTTGAAGCTGTAAGTACTGACAACGTGAGTTGTTCTAGTTTGTTTTTTTTTTTTGGAATAAATTTATAAAACAGATGTTACTTTTTTTTAATTATCTCCAAATTAATTTAATATTTAAATTGATTATAACTTTCTTATTTTAACTAAACGTATACGAATTACACTACTTTCCATTAAATAAGTTTAGACTGTAATCTGTAAGAGTTTGACTGTAATCGTGACTAGTACTGGGTTCGATTCCCACTCGAGGAAATGAAAATATTTATTTAAATTTATATTTTCATTACTTCGCATTATTGACAAGGCAAAGCGCGGCATTAAGTTCCACCATTCAACACGCAATACCTCCAGAATTCATCGAAAAATGGGAAACGGAGTGTCTTAACACTAGGTTACCTCTGTCCCAGCTCAATACAGCGTGAAGCTAAATACGAGTACTAAGAAAACAAAAAAAAAACAACCTATCACGAACATTCTCCAGCAAAATAACAAATTCTATACAATTTCTAAGAGCACGTCTGTAAGCTATACCTACTCGCCGTCACCGTGAAATCGTAATACCTTACGACGACGTCTCTATAGGTATCTCGCGAGGTGCTTGATGCGCAAAAAGTTATATCACGTGTCGTGACGAATTGGATCATAGTCTTAGTAATGGGACTTTTGTCGTATTAAATATTTATGTATATATATTATATATGATGATTTTTATTTTTGAGTATTGAAGTTTAATCTTCCAGACAAAACGCGGCGTTGAGTTCCGCCATTCAACTCATTATGCCTCTAGAATTCGGTAGAAAGTGTGGAATGAAGTGTTTTAACACTAGGTTCTCCTTGCTTACCTTACTGTGTGCGGGATACAGCGTGAAGCCGTTTTTTTTTTAAATTCTTTAAGTTTAAATCTTAAAATTATATTTTGATGCTAAGAGTAGGCTTTTGCCCAAAAGACTGTAAGAATAGCATTTACATTATAAATATGTCTTATATCTGAGACTTGCATTAGTTGCCATTGCATAAAGAAATGGAAAATTATTATTTTTTAGTTTTTTAGTTAATTATTATTTATTAGGCAGGGCTGACTATTGGTGGGATAGCTAAAGAGAACTAGAAGAAGATCTCATCAACCTCATCTCATCAACCAATGCTGTAGAGATGCGATCTCTTCATAGGATAGGCAGAGTCAGTTTAGGAGATTTACATAATACAGGCATTGGACAGGATATCTAGGTGAGTGATGAAATGTCAAAAAACAATTATGAAGGGGAAAATGGGTGGTAAGAGAAGCAGGGGGTGACCAAACGGGGGGGGAAAACACAGTGTCTAAAATACTGGATACAGGTCACGAAAAAATAAACAACCTCATATTTAATATAGTTAAATAATTTAAATACTTTAATACTATATTATAAGCAAATAATTAACCAAAAAAACTATATTAGAAGTGCGCCACAGCAAAATCCAAACAAATAGTCCAAAATTTCCGTGTTTACTGCTGATACTTTCAAAAAGTCGAAGTCCAGATAGATGAATGAAGTTAAAACCTGTAATAGCCATCGGCGGTATAACTTCTACAATAAATGAACTCTATAGAGATTTTAAACTCCGTCTGGCTGAATGCTACCCAACTTTTTTATACGAAACAGCGCGAATAGAATAATTAGCACGTCTGGAATACGAATATAAAAAAAAAATCTGTTTGATAAAAAAAATAAAAAAAAAACAGCTCGGTCTTTACAGAAAAATGTGCAAAACTTTTCTCTACTTTATAAAATACGAACAATTCCACGTTCCATGGTTTTATTGTGAAACGTTACACATTTAGTTAATTGTGGCTTTAATATTCATATGAATTCGCGCATTTTGTGTTTGTACTGCATTTTTTTTTTTGTTTTTGGTTTTGTGTTCGTGAAACTGTTTCGTGTGCTTTTTGTGATATTAAACACAACATGTTGCGGTAAAAGGGTGATGTACTTATTTTATAATTATAGTTGTGTTATAATTATACTGGAGATATTTTTACATTGCGCGATTTTAGCTTTACGCTGTATCTTGCACAGAGCTGTGTAGGCAGAGGGAACCTAGTGTTAAGACACTCTTCCAACTTTCTGCCAAATTCTGGAGGCATTGCGTGTTGAGTGGCGACACCAGAGCGAAGAAATGGAAATATAAATTTAAGTAAATATTTCATCTCCTCCTGTGGATACCGAACTCACAAGCAGTCGGTTTTACAGCGATTTGAAATCAAAATTTATACTTCGTACGTTTTACTTTGTGTAACGTAATAGGAATTATTATGATAGCCAGTAGGTATTCGTTTTAAATGAAAAAAAAAAATCCTATTTACAACAAGTATACCAATAATAACAAAAACAATTTTAAGAATTGTAAAGAACTTAAGACTTTTAGCCTATTACGTATGTAATATTATGTATTTTTTTAATCTAAATAAGCATTTTTGTTGTACATATGAATCTACAATGTCAAACACAATAATTAATATAAAACAGTAAAAATGTCATTACATTTTAAAACTCTTGGATGTAATTTAGCTGTAATATGACGATGGTATCAGGCTGGGTGCGCCTGCACTAAACATTTTTATTACGGTGACATCACGCCATCTTTCATTTACGGGGATAGCGGGGACTCGATCTTTGATATCTAATCCGAAGATGAAATATGGATTTCAGTAGGTTCATAAACTTACATAGTAGTAGACTGTAGTATGTCCACACTGTAAGCATATTTAAGAAGAATAAGTTTTCTTTTTTTTTTCCAGCTTTACAATGTATCCTGCATATAGCAGGCAGAGGGAACCGAGTGGTAACACTAGGTTACCACTACATTCCCTAGTTTTCGCCGGATTTTTCGAGTTATTGAGTGTTGAGGGGAGATCTAAACCCCGTTTTTGCCTTGGTGACAGAGCGAAGAAATAAAAATATGTATTAATAAATAATAATTAATTCCTTCGTGTGGGGATCGAACCCATAACCGATCTACTTACAGTTCAACCTTGTGCCCCTGCACTGCGACGGCCTCAAGTATTTAACAAATTTAAACACATATTTAGCTTTCTCTTTAAAAAATGATTATTTGCTATAATGAATCACAATCCCACAACAATAATATAAGTAGGTTGTATTGGCCTCTTTACTTTTTAGTAAAATATCTTTACTTGTGAATTTAATTTAAATTTTAAATATTAAATTGTCAGTTTTATAACATAATTATATACCTAAATAACAAAATGAGTCATTTCTCTCATAAAATGCAATTAAGTTAATGGCACAGTAAAACATTTATGACTTTTATTTAAGCAAGAAATGTGGGTAGTTAGGTAAAAACATAGTTGCGAATGGTTGGATAGTTGCAACTCACTTCGCTGGTGGTTGTTTATATTTATAACAACTTTTAGTACTTCAGAGACCAGTCGTGGCGCAGTGGCACAGAGTGTGGCTGTAAAACCGACTGGTTGTGGGTTCGATCCCCACTCGAAGAGATGAAATATTTACTTAAATTTATATTTCCATTTCTTCAATCTGGTGTCGAGCGCGAGTCGCGTTGAGTTCTGTTCTGTTCTTGTTCTGTGTTGTTGTGGACTTTGAGTGCAAGTGTACTGGTACCTTACCACTTTTAGATGCCTTGATGTATTTTTAACATTTCAAAAGTTGTTTCTAGCGTTAGTTAGCAGCGTTGAGTTCCGCTATCCAAAACGCGATGTTTTTAGAATTGTGGGGAACGTAATGTCTCTTAATGGAAACGAAGTGTTTGTTCACTAGTTTCATACTTTCCCTCTACCTACTGAGATATGTGCGGGATTCAGCATGAAACTAAAGTTATTTCTCACTTAGAATTCGATAAAATGTTATATACCGGTATTTGAACCCGCGCCTTTTGGACGGTTTTCAACAAAAATAAGTATTGTACTAATGTATTTATATATTCTCAGAGAGCGAATGTACTTGTGTATATTTACTAGTACCTACTGGAAAATCTTAACTGTAAAGAAACCGCGTCCATCGGAACTTTAATTAATTGTCTGTGCTTAAAGAACTAAAAATTTATGTAAACAAGCAAAAAAAATATTATATATATTTTAATTTAATATATTTTTCTATTAAATAGATAGTAATTGGTAACCTAACAGTAAATTCAGGTTCCCATTACAGTTGTTAGCAAGAATGAGATACTAAATATGAATAACAGATTTATGATAATTACTTTACTACACACCTACAATACTAAGTGCTATGCAACACATTTACGTAACAATAAAAGAACGTCGAGCGTAGGGGCACAGGGGTGTCTGTAAATGCGAGAGGTTGTGGGTTCGACTCCCACACGAGGTTATTTAATATTTTCATTTCTTCTCACTGGTAACGAGTCACTCAACAGGCAATGGCGTGAGAATTAGGCGGAAAGTGGAGACTGGAAGCGTCTTAATGGGAACGGAGTGACGTAGGTTTATATGTATAGGATTCCAGATACACTCTACCTTGCTATGTGCGGGATACAGCGTGAAGGTTCACGTTAAACAAAAAATTCGTTATCAAAAATGTAATTACGTTTATCTATAAAAACATGGGTCATGTCCACCTTGAAGTATTCTGTCACTTAAAATAATTTTGCATGCTGCAATTAAATTTAGCCTCGTTTACCTCTAAATGACTAAACGCGGAAGTATTTCTGATTTAGCAATATTCTAAGGCGCTATTCGAACTTATAATCCTACCCCTTGAGGCCAGTCGTGGCGCAGGGGCGCAAGGACTATAAAATCGACTGGTTGTGGGTTCGATCCCTACTCGAGGAAATGAAATATTTATTTACATTTATCTTTTCATTTCTTCGCTCTGGTGTTGAGACAAAGCGCGACGTTGAGTTCTGCCACTCAACACGCAATGCCACCAGAACTCCGCGGAAAGTGGGGAACGGAGTATCTTAACACTAGGTTCCCTCTGCCTACTATGCAGTGTGCTTCCGCACACGCTACAGCGTGAAACTTACCCCTATAAAAGTCTTACAGCGCAATATTTATGTATTTGAAATTATTTTTCTACAGAGATGCAAACAATTACTATTGTATTAATAGTGTTCGATTCGAAGCTATTTTATCTATTGTCTTTGTATTTTTAAAACTAATCTTATTTTTTTTACATATTTTCATTTTTCGAGGCCAGTCGTGGCGCGGTGGCACAAGTGTGTGGAGGCGCGATAAACGCGACAAGTTGCGGGTCCGATTCCCACTCAAGGATATGAAATATTTAATATTTTCATTTCTTCTCTCTGGTGTCGAAGCAAAGGGCGACGTTGAGTTCCGCCACTCAATACACAATGCTTTCAGAATTCGATGAAATCACTGACACTACAAAAGTGGGGAGCGAAATGTCTCAACACTAGACTCCCTCTGTCTACCCTACTACACTCGGGATACAGCGTGAACCTGAAAAAACCCAGTTTCTACTTCAAACCGAGTACTCGAGTACAATATTGTACGGAAAATTTAAACATATTTAAAAAGCAAAATTTATGCTTATTTAAATAACCCTCTTTCATCCAGTTCTGATTATAAGTCATTTATTTGTTTGCACGCCGCTTTTGACCGATTCATTTTTCTCTATATGGTAATCAATCGACTGGGAAGCACGACTTTTGCTTTAGTCCATTTCCCACGAACCGAGCTCGTTCGTGCGTTGATAGGTACCAGCTAGGTACCTACTTCTATAGATGAAATAAAAAATCAATTAAATTCATTGAAAACTTTTATGTGGAATTTCCTATTTTAAATAATAAATGTTGAGCTTAATAGTTTTAATTTATTAAAATCAACTTCACGCTGCATCTCGCACACAGCAGGCAGGGGGAACCTAGAGTTAAGACACTCCGTTCCCCACTTGTTGAATTTATGAAAGAGGTTTTTGTGGCTAGTCGTGTCGCAGGGGCAGGCGCTGGTTGTGCGTTCGATTCCCTCTTGAAGAAATGAAATGTTTAACATTTTCATTTCGAATGGAACGGAAAGTTTTAACAATAAACTAGACTCAACAGAGATGTTTGATATTGATTAGCGGAACCCAAAACTGCACTATATTCGACTAGGCTGTCAAAAAGTGATTTATGTATAATATATTCGTTCGTTCGTTGTTATATAGGTGTCACCAGCAACTTTAATAAATTAATTGAGACCAGTCGTGGCGCAGGGGCAAAGTGTGACTGTAAAATCGAGTTGAATCGGTTGTGGGTTCGATCCCCACTCGAGGAAATGAAATATTTATTTACATTTATATTTTCATTTCTTCGCTCTGGTGGCTACTCAACCCGCAATCCAGAACTCGGCGGAAAGTGGGTAGGGGAGTGTCTTAACACTAGGTTCCCTCTACCTACCCTGCTGTGTGCAGGATACAGCGTGAAGTTGATTATTAACTGAGAAGAAAATTCTTAAAGATAATTTGAATCTACAATTGTCACACATAATCTGACATAACATCAACAAAAATATGTAGTTCTTTACTTCCAAGAAAGACAAACAATTACATGCACAGTTCTTATAACGTTTATTGGCATTCACTTAAATTAGTGATTTTTGAAAATACGCTGTGAACAGAAGCACTGCATTCTCCGTCTACCCACTAATAAAAATTCAAAAAATATTAAATACAATATAACATCTATATATATAAAAGGACTTGTGCTGACTGACTAAGGTAAGACGCACGCAGAGCCGTAACCGCTGATGCTAGAAACGTGAAATTTGGGCAGGTGTTTATTTTCATATTCTGGACATCCACTAAGAAAGGATTTTGAAAAATTTTAACCCTAAAGGGATAAATAGGGGTTGAAAGTTTGTATGGATTTTTTTTAAATCGTCACCGATTTTTATAAAATTTGAAACTCAGACTCTTAAAAACATTTCATTGAACACGTGTTTCATGGTTTTTTAGAAGTCACTCCCTAAGGGTGCAAATAAGGGGTTGAAAGTTTGTATAGAAAAATTTCTAAATCGTCACCGATTTTTATAAAAAAAATAATTCAGACTGTTAAAAATATTTTATTGAACACGTGTTTCGTGTTTTTTTAGAATTCACCCTTAAGTGTCCAAATAAGCGGGCGAAGCCGCGCGCGCCCACTAGTTTACTAATAAAATTGAGCGTCGTCGTGGCGCAGGATAATTGTAAAGACGGTTGTAGGTTCGATCCGCATTCGATGGAATAAATTATTATTTTTTAATATTTTCTCTCTGGTACTAAAACCAAAGGCCAGGCGTTGAGTTTGGCCGCTCAATTCGAAATACCTTGAAAAAATCGGCAGAAAGTGGGGAACAGAGTGTCGTAACACTAAGTTCCCTCTGCCTACAGTGCTGTATGCGGTATACAGCGTGAAGCGGATTTAATATATTTTAAATTTAAATAAAATTGAATAAATCGGATGACAACCATTCAAGCTGACAAGATCGAGTGTCTCTTTCTTAGTAGCGACTCTTGTGTATTTAACCATGGCCTTGATGACGATGACTCACAGTCAAACATCATACATCTTGTCAGCCCACGTCTCAAACATTGCAATTAACCTTTTAATAGTACAAAAAAGCTACCTGAAGTCATCAAAAACTTGAACGTTTTAAAATAATAATATTACTTTAGAACGCGTATAAAAATTTGAACGTAGCGGGACTCGAACCCGCCTCCTGGAAAGCGACCAGGCCACTAGGCAGAACGTATGGCTTAGTGGTCAGAGCGCCTGGTCGGTATCCAAGAGCGCAGATTCGAGTCCCGCTACGTTCAATTTTTTTTACATTTTCTAAAGTATTTTTCTTTCCTAAGTGTGTAATAACACTTTAAAAAAATGTTAAAAATAATAATAATAATATTCCTAATTAAAATGACTCTCTTTTTGAGTTGTTGTATGCGTTCTAAATAATGCGTTTTTTTACACATTTAGAAAGAAGAATGTTTTGGTGGTTTTGTCTACTTAAAAAAACAAAAAATAAATAAACTATATGTAATATATATCTAACATTGTCTAGAAGACAGTTTTTTTCTGAAATAATAATATATTTATTCACTCTGTAATTATATCATCTTAGAATTTGATTAAAAAATTGAAATAAATTTAGAAATATTCAAATAAATATTCTTCCACGATACACAAGATCTCAACAAACAAAAAAATACCTATTAAATCCTATCCATTACGATCCATTGTAACCTTGTGGGGTCTTTGGGGTTTGTTTATTTAAATAAGAACAGACGACGTGACAAATTATTTATTTTATTTTTTCTAAGAAGGGTCTCAGTTATATTTTGAATTCTAAGAACACAATATAGGCAATGGCAATCGTCGCTGTGAGTTCGACGCACTTTTTGTGTTGACTGTTTTAAACAATAGGCTGTATTTACGTACGTGTGACTTTGCTGTTATACAGTTTTAATACAGTTAAAGGTGTTGAGAATAATAAATGTAATATGCTAAAATTATTTATTGCGTTTATAGAAGAGAAATGAGGTGAACAATATGGATTTTTTTCGAAAAATTGGCTGCTTTTACAAGTTTTGAATGTATTTTCTATTATATTATATGATAAAAAATGCTTTGATATTATTCAGAAATAAAAAAATAAAGTTTACACAAAAAACAGTATAAAATATCTACTAATGTAAATTATTATATGCAGTTGTTTTTGACAGACTTATACGGTCTCATTCTCATATATTATACTAGAGGGCGCGCGCGGCTTCGCCCGCTTATTAGGAGTGAATTCTAAAAAAACCACGAAACACGTATTCAATAAAATATTTTTAACAGTCTGAATTTATTTTTTTATAAAAATCGGTGGCGATTTTAAGATTTTTCCATATGAACTTTCAACCCCTTATTTGAACCCTTAGGGGGTGAATTCTTCAAAACCATGAAACACGTATTCAATGAAATATTTTTAAGAGTCTAGATTTAAAATTTTATAAGAATCGGTGCCAATTTAAAAAAAAACCATACATAGGGAACCTAGTGTTAAGACACTCCGTTCCCCTATTATCGCCGAATTTTAGAGGTATTGAGTGTTGAGTGGCAGAACTTTACGCCGCCCTTAGCCTCGACGGCAGAGAGAAGAAATGGAAATATAAATGTAAATAAATATTTCATTTCCTCGACTGGGGTTCGAACCCACAACCAGTCGTTTACAATCACAGTTTGTGCTCCTGCGCCACGACTGGCCTCATATATATATTTTTAATTCAAATCAATATTACATACAGATATACATACATAATACATCCATAGAAAAATACTAGCACTAGTTTTAATTAAGTAATAGAAGTTTAGACCTAACGCGAGGTCAATTTCCGAACGCACCCGCATGAGCTATAAATTTTAATAAAATACATTTCCCCAGTCGCCGCTCTATTTAAATTTGAAACCTAAAACTTTTCTAGTAAAGTCGATTTGACAATGTCCATTTTGTTTATCCGTCTCTCCCCTTTTGGACAATCGACATGCAATTTTTCAATCAAAGTCGCGTTTAGGTAAAGTTACGATGTTTTATTTATTAACTGATAAACTGCCGGTTTGTTATCTGTTATAGGTTTGTTTTTTTTTTATTATCTATCTTTAGATAACGATCTTTAAAAAAATTACCTGTTAAAAAAAACCGGACAAGCGCAAGTTGGGCTCGCCCACCGAGTGTTCCGTTCAAAAATTTAAGGTATCGAACTTTTTCTTTTAAAATTGAAGCTTAGCTTAGCCAGAGTCCTTTCATCTCATACTTCACTTGAACTAGCGGCTTTAATACCAAATTTTGCCCCGTAGAAATATGATTTTTACAATAAAAACCGGGGACTGTATATCGGAGTATATGGTTTAAATATCAACTCGAAATCTTCAACCGTTCCTGAGATAAAGGTCCTTGACAGATAGATAGATAGACAGACTGACTGACAACTAAGTGATCTTATTTCCTTGAAAGTACAGAACCCTAAAAATAAGATTATCTCACAAATTTTTCATAGGTTTCTTTTTTATCTTTGGCTTCACCTGTATTCTTTCTATTTCTCAATCCACTTCTTGTTATTTGATATGTTTAAAAATCTGCATTACTGTCAAGGTCCAATACAACACAATACTTTCATAACATGAACCATCAACAACCCGATTTCCTAGCCAGGACGATCGGGACAGCGAAACTTATAATAATTTATAAGTATATTATATAGTTACAGGAGGATAGTTAGTAAACTATTTTGTGATTATTTCACATTATGCCTAAAGCATGGTAGGATCAATCTTGTTTTAATATTCCGATCTTACAAATATCTAAACTTACAAATATCTAAATTAAAGAAGACAGTCCATACATCATCATTACTTAATTTACAGTTGTCCGTTACACTTATTCGTAAAATTGAGTTTTATTCGAAACCGTTTAGAAACAAAAACTTTAAGTAATATTTTGTCAATTTAGTTAGTATTTGTTTTTTTTTTACGTACTTCTTTCATTCAGGGGAAGTAGGAACAGAGAATCAAGCGACAATACCAGATTTAACATTATTCCTCTTTAAATACAAACATATAAACATTGGCACGGATTTAAACCTATAACCAATGCATTCGATTATGCATTAGAGCGACTTATTTTCACAGCGCTATGATTTGATGTTATATGTACATATTACTTAGTACAATATATAAAAAAAATCTATAATAATAAAAAAATATGAACACAAAACTATTACAGACTGAAGAAAAAAATTGAAAATATTAATAGCATAATTTTACTGGCAGCTTTGCAAGTTACAAAATATAAGCTATGTATAAAAAAAAATCTTGCTTTCTTAAAAACTAGAACAACAGAAAGTTTTTGTACCCTATTCTATTAACACCTTTGTCCTAGCTCCACGTGAACCACTCCATTTCGAACACCGTGTTTTATTCAAAGTATAAGTAAATAAATATATAGAAAAATGTAATTTATCACAACTTACCATTTATAACATATCTGTGTCTATCATTCATAAGTTCCTTAGCAAGTTTCGGACACTCATTGTAAAGTACCGCGCAGAGATCGCGCAACTTAACACCACTTTGTTTACTAACAACTTCTATGAAATAATTGCACTTATCACTGTCAATAGCACTAGTAATCACTTCTAGGTCGTGCACGCTGAATATACCCTTTTTCACGAGCACATCCAGCACGTTTGTATCACACAATTCTCGTAATAGTGTTGCCTTGTGTTGTGCTAGGCCGGCACAAACGTCCGCCGTGGCAGCCATCGTTCGACTAACGTGCCGTAAGAAAAAAAATGTTCGCCATTGAATACGTCCATTCAGTAGAGAACAGATGCAAGCTTATATTTTAGCTTAGTTAAGTAGTTTAATTTGCTTGGAAATTTTAAGCTTTATTTCTAAGAATTAGGGGTTATTTTCGATTGTTGTGTGTGCAACCACTTGAAAGTATACAGTCGACAATTAATGTAACTTTTGTAAATGTAGTTGAAGTAATATTTGCAGTTGTAAGCTCGAGTAAGCTTGTAAATGGATATGAAACAGACGTTAATGTAATTGTTCACTATTTTGTATGTTATTATAAATAGTTTTAATTTTTTTGTTTAGTTCTTAATGAACTGAAATATATTTTTTTATTTTTGATTTAACTTACTATAAAGCTATAAAAACCTACTTCACATTCTCATGGAGGAAGTTCGAATTCGTTATCTAAACAAAATGTTTTATAGTTATATGTATACGAAACAATGTTTTAAATGTAAATATGTCTAGTTTTTAAAGTAATTTTAATTCAATTTAAAAGTGAAAAATAACAAGCTATTTAATTTATTATATTATAAACCTTTGGTTAATATCTATTTAAAATTTCAGCATTTTATAAGCTTCAGTTTGAAGTGAAGTTCGCGCCGTTGATTGGTAAACGTCATTAATGTCAATGTGGAAAACAAGAATGGCGTCTGTGTTGCGCTGTGAAGTTAGTTATTGTTTTACCTAAAAATGAGAATATAACCTAGCAAATAAAAATATTAGAAGATTCATTTAATTTTTGCTACAATAAGAAAAATACTATAATACTAAGACTCTTTTACATTTAAACAAAATGACTCGGAGAACAAGAAAAGCTGCTCGTGGTGAGTTTTAATTACGTATTTTTGTCTTTACAATATTGTTATGATTTATACTTATATATTTTCAGTTACTATGATTTGATTATTTTATTTATGAAGCCAGAATTGTAATGAGTGTATTAATTATATGTGTGAGACGGAATTTTTAAAGTTAATAGGTTAATCATACAATTTCTTGTAGGTGTATTTGAAAAAATAGCTTGTGTCAGTAAATTTACCAAATAAAATAAGAATGTAGATAGTAATAGAAATATTTGTGTCTTAAATTTGTATCATCTTATGTTATTATTTTAGATACAGACTCTGGCTCTGATTCGGATAGTGCATCCAGTGCAAGTCGCAGTAAAAGTCCAAGCCCGGCACCCTCAGGCAAAGAAGGCAGTCAGTCACGGTAATTCATTCAATTTCACAGAAGCTTGAGATCCAGACTTGTGGAAAAGAGGATAATAATGTCTTAGCAATAAACTTTCTCTATTTACCCTGCTAGAGTATTTAAGAGTTAAATAAATATTTAAATATTTGATTGTAATATGTTTTTGGAAATTATATTTTTTTAAGATTCACTCAGTATCACATGAGTAGGCAACGGGAGTGTGGAAACTTAGTGTTAAGACACTCGCATTCCCTAGTAAGACAGTTCCTTTCTGCCTGCTTTGGCAAAACTCAACACTAAATTTATTTTCTTTTCACAATTATGTAAAAAATTTGTTTTGTTCAGAAATCTTGTGTTTATTTAAAATTTAAAAGCTTACACTAGATTTAAAGATAAGTAAGAAAATTAAGGTTAGAATATAAGCTTTACATATAATGCTATATGCATGCAGGTAAAGTACTTGTACCATATGCCTTTAATACATTTTTGGCTTTATATTGCCACTTCTGAAAGGAAAGGCAGAAGAAAATTGTTGTTGAGATATTCTATTCTTGAATTTCTGCTTAATTTTCTATCTTGTTGCCATAGGGAGAAAATGAAAATAATTTATTCTCAAGGAGAAACAAAACTTACAACAACTCTGTTTACAGTTAGATGTGTGCCTCCTGTCTTGTGAATGCTGGTATAATTAAATTGATATTTTCAATTTCAACTAAACTTTTCAGGTCACCTTCAAGAAGCCCAGCCAAATCAGGAAGTGAGTCTCCAAAATCAAACAGATCAGGTCGCTCTAGAAAATCATCAAATGCATCTAATGCCTCTCGAAGCAAATCAAATTCTCCCGCTGCATCAAACCGATCAGGCTCAGCTCAAAGCAACAAGTCAGGGTCTTCAAGCCCCAAGTCTCAAGCTTCAGGAAGCCCAAGAGCATCCAAGTCTAGATCTCGATCTAGGTCACGCAGTGCATCCGGAAGTGCTAGATCTCGGTCAGGTAGTGCGCGTTCTCGTTCAGGCAGTCCGAAATCAGGGGCTCAGAGCCCTAAATCTCGATCACAAAGTCCAAAATCTAGATCACAAAGCCCTAAATCTCGATCACAAAGTCCAAAATCTAGATCACAATCACATTCCCCAAAATCTCAAAGGGCTAAGAGCAGATCTAGGTCAGGTAGCGGCAGCCCTAAAAGTAGAAAATCTAGATCTAGATCAGGCAGTGCTTCTTCAAGATCAAAAAGTCCAGTGGCAAGACAAGATGTGGACAGCCGTTCAAATTCGCCTAACCTAATGATTGATGATGAACAGGCTAAAGAAAAATCCAGAAGTAGATCTAGGTAAGCCTAAAATTTGTTATAAATTAATTTGACGTAGCACAAGGGCACAACCATGTTACTGTAAACGCAACTAGTTGTGGGTTCAATCCCCACTCGAGGAAATGAAATATTTGAGAAATATCTATTTTCATTTCTTCGCTGTGTTTGCCACTCAACACGCAGTGCCTAGAGAATTCAGTGAAAAGAGGGGAGTGTAGTGTTTTAACACTGGGCTACCTCTGCCTGCCTGCTACTTATAATGGATACAGCATGAAACAAAAAAAAATTCTACCATTCTGCTTGCATAAGCAGATTTGGAATGATTTTATTACATTTGTATATTGTTATAACATGCATTAAATGTTTTAATTCTTTGAGTTTTGATACTAAAAGTCTATTATTTCAGATCTGGCTCAAGACAATCCAAATCTAGGTCAAAAAGTAAATCAAAATCTAAAAGCAGATCACGATCCCGTTCCAAGAGTTCGAACGCTTCAGATGCAGAGGGTAAATCTATTTTCTAAATATTCTCTTTTATTTACATTTGTTCCTTTTTATATTTATTTTCACACTCAAGGATAACTATATATTTTTCTACATCAGTAAATTTGTGCCAAGTCTTTATTGATTGTTTTAAAAATCTTTGTAATGAAATTATTAAAATCCTCTATAGAATTGTGGATTAATAGAATGTAATTATAGAAAGATTTATTTTGTACTAACAAAATCAGCAATTAAGCATTTTGTACTAGATTTTGCATTGCTCTTCTGAACTACCATTGTTAAATACTGGATATTATTTAAGTGTATTTGAAAATTAGTTGATTTTTATTATTGGTTAGTTGTACAAAAGGAATTTTATTTAGTAGAAAATGTTTGGTTATTTCATATGTACCTTGGCGATAAGTAGGTATTCGCTCGTCGTAAACTAATATTTTCTGCGTAAATCTCGATTCAGCGGGAGTTTCTGGTTGCAAAGCCTTTATGTTGCTTCTCTATCACCCACTAAAAGCCCCATAATGGATCAGTTCAGCAGACCCAGCCAAACAGAAAGAAAGACAGAAAAATTTAAATTACTTGAATAAAACATACAAATAAAATTGAAGTTTCTGTTGAAACATTCAACAGACACTTAAATTTTATTTGTATGTACTTTTTCTTTTTTTTTTTGATGTTTTGTTTTTAAATGGACGAGGAGTAAAGATATACCTGTTAAGAAAACATATAAAATTTAACATAGCAGGATTCGAACCTGAGCCTCTTGAAAACTGTCCAAGTGCTGTGACCTAAGCCATTACGATCTCATCGAACTATGTCGAAGTTCTTATACGCCTGTTACAACTTATTTATGTTGTTTGCATCTCTACGAGGAGATTTTTACAAATTTCTACCTAAAGATAATTCTAAGTAATTATTACTAAGAATTATCATTTGGCAAGATAGAATAATATTTATTCAATATTTCCCTAAAGTGCTATTTTTAATTTCATAATTCCTGTCGACTAACAAACTGTTACTGATTTTAAAAATATAAAAAAATATATATTAGGATATGTAAATCATAACAATTACATAAGTTATTTATTGTAATTTGATGTTTTAGGTGAAAAAAGAAAACGTGCGGTATTATCGGACTCAGAAAGTGATGTGGGATCAAAGGGAGCTTCTAAACATGCCAAAGGTTCCGACAGTGGCTCTGACACAAACAGCAAGCCTAAGAAGAAAGCCAAGAAACTTGTTGACTCTGATGATGAAAATCAAGAGAAGACTGATACTGGTATAATATTAGTTCAATTAATAAATAAATAAATTCACGCTGTATCCCGCAGACAGCAGGGTAGGCAGATGGAACTTAGTGTTATGACACTCCACTTCCCACTTTCTGCCAAATTTTGGAGGCATTGCGTACTGAGTGGCGGAATTCAACGCTGCGCTTATCCTCTACACCAGAGCAAAGAAATGAAAAAGAAGAATGGAAAAAGATTAAATAAATATTTTATTTCCTTGAGTGGGGATTGAACCCACTACCAGTCGCGTTTACAGTCACACCTTGTGCTCCTCCGCCACGACTTTAACGCCTCATTTTTAATTTTTTTATGTTTTTAAATATTAGTTTTAGATATTTTTTCTGTATATTCTTAAGGAAATCTCTGATGTAAATTTGTGGTATATTGAAACTTGACATTTGTATTCGTAAGGTCATCTAGTCTTATAATTAAAATATAATAATTATTAATTTAATTAATCAAAATAATTTAAAATCATGCTTTAGGTCCTGTACGTACATAAAATTATTTATTTAGAAAAATAAATAATCCATTACAAAATTTTTATCATACATATTCTTATTAAAAAGATAATGTAAAGCTATGAACTTTATACTGGCAGATTAATATTTTTTTGTATACATATAAAGTTAGGCCATGTTCCTTTCCAAGTAAAAAGTATTTATTTAAAATATATAATATTATAAATAAATATACAATATATTTATTTTAGATAATGAATTTCGAGCGTGTCAGGTGCGCTACGTATTAAATATATAGTTTCTATAATCTTGCCTTATTATAGTGAGCACATTATGGAGATTATATGGTGAAGAAGAAATTACCGCAAGACTGGGCCAGACTTGATTCTCTCTTGATTCGTTCTTACCTTTGATTATTTGCTTCCTGAGTGATAGCCTAACTTCAGGACGGCCACAACTTGTCGACCATACTGTTAAAAAAAATGTTTAAATGTATATAATAATAATAATATATAATTGTATGAATGTTCCAGTGACAGCAGACGCGCTGTTCGGCGACGCGTCGGACATCAGCACAGACAACGAGGGCGACAAGCGCTCCCGTTCCCGCTCCCGCTCCCGCTCGCGCTCCCGCTCCCGCAGCCACGCACGCTCCGACGACGAGCGGCGCTCTGGTGATGACGCCCGCGGCAGTGGTGATGAGGTAAGCTGTAAGATATTTATTTATTTCAGCTTCACGCTGCATCCCGCACACAGCAGGGTAGGCAGAGGGAACCTAGTGTTAAGGTACTCCGTTCCCTACTTTCTGCCGGATTCTGGAGGCATTGCGTGTTGAGTGGCAGAACTCAAGGCTTTCCCCTAGACACCAGAGCGAATAAATGAAAATATAAATGTAAAAAAATATTTCATCTCCTCGAATGGGGATCGAACCCATAACCAATCGATTTATTGGCATATTTTGCGCCCCTGCGCCACGACTGGCCTCAAGCTGTAAGATGATGATCTTTAGTTTGTTCCCCGAATGTGAATCCAACTTACAAAGATACTTACGTTCCCCAATTAACACCGTATTCTGGAGATATTGGATCTGGAGTGGTGGATCTCAATGAAGCATTTTTCAATACACAGGAGCCAAGAGAAAAACCTGAAGAAGAAGAAGAAGTGGAAATCCCAGAGACACGTATAGATGTGGACATGCCGAAAATATGGACGGAATTAGGAAAAGAGCTGCATTTCGTGAAACTACCTAATTTCTTGTCAGTGGAGACCCGGCCGTACGACCCCAATACGTACGAGGATGAAATTGATGAAGAGGAAACCTTGGATGAGGAAGGACGAGCTAGGTGAGTTATGACAAATATAAATGTTACATAATATATTAAGAACAATTACCATCACTGTCTTTATCCGACTGCGCGGTGCAAAGACAGATAATGTCTTTATCAATCTATGTGTATATCCATTCTATTATCTTCAACTAACCAAATTTTCCCAAGGAGCCCTGTAAATAAATCCTAATGCTAACTCTATTTGTGTGAAATTTATAACACTTTAAGAACGTTACTATATTTTTCACAGACTAGTTATTAAATGGAAAATTACTTTGGTAGATCATATTTTTAATTGTATATTTAAGACAATACGCGACAAGTTGGGAGTTCAATGCCCAATCGAGGAAATGAAATATTTAATATTTTCAATCCTTCAAAACTCCAGAGAGTTGAGACAAAGGGTGGCGTTGAGTTCCGCTGCTCAACACGCAATACCTCCATAATTCTGCGGAAACTCAGCTTATCCTATTATATGAGGAATATAGCGTAAAGCTAAAGAAAAAAATTAATACAATCATATTTTTTTATATTTATACAATCATATTTTTTTAATTTATGTTATATTTATAGGTATTCGGTGTCTTTTGTAATGTTCACGCAGTTAAAATTATGTGGTAAGCGAAGTGGGGTATCAATTCATATAATATTTTTATTTCCAGATTGAAACTAAAAGTGGAGAACACAATACGTTGGCGTACAGTATTCGACAAAGAAGGCAATGCGGTCAAAGAATCTAACGCTCGTATGGTTAAGTGGTCGGACGGCAGCATGTCTCTACACCTCGGCTCTGAGATATTTGATGTTTACAAACAGCCTTTACACGTAAGCTCTTTAAATAATGAATGAATCAGCTTCACGCTGTATCCCGCACACAGCAGGGTAGGCAGAGGGAACCTAGTGTTAAGACACTCTTGTTCCCCACTTTCTGCCGAATTCTGGAGGCATTGCGTGTTGAGTGGCAGAACTCAACGCCGCGCTTAACCTCGACACCAGAACGAAGAAATGGAATATAAAAATGTGTGTGTTTAATTATAAATCTTATATAATTATGACTTATTCATCTTGCCAATATTAAAAATAATTATATAAAATCAATAACCAAAGAGTATATTAGATGGGATTTAATAATATAAATAAATTTTTTAAATGTTAATTAACATCTCTGCGCGCCATTATCTTTATCACACAAATTAATTATTAATTTTCATTGAAATTCGATTTCCAGGGCGACCACAACCATCTCTTCGTCAGACAAGGCACAGGTCTACAAGGGCAAGCGGTGTTCCGTACAAAGCTATCGTTCAGACCGCACTCTACGGATTCCTTCACTCATCGTAAGATGACACTGTCTGTAGCGGATAGGTCCACTAAAACGTCCGCAATCAAGATACTGTCGCAGGTTGGAAGCGATCCCGACGCGGATAGGAAGTATCAGCTTAAGGTATGGCAATTGCAAATGTTTAATATTGGAATTTAGTATAAAAATGGAACATACAATAGGATTTGAACCTGTGTTTCTGGATATTTATTGAATTGATCATGTTGAAATTTTGATGTGGATGTTTTATCTTTTGCTATTAATGTTCTTTATTTATATATCATATATCAGTTTCACGCTGTATCCCACACACAGCACTGTAGGTAGAGAAAACCTAGTGTTAAGACACTCCGTTTCCCATTTTTCACCTAGTTTTGGAGGCATTGCGTGTTAAGTGCGCCTCGACACCAGAGCGAATAAATAAATTACAGTAGCGTATTGTAGCTAAAATGTAAAAACCCCCTAAATTATTTTAAAATATCGATCGAGAGGATGCTCAAATAGGTATTTCAAATCTCGTATGAATTGACTTTATTTGTGCAGTTGGTACTATTTAATACTGGTAGTCTAATGTCTATCGGATTATTAGATGATCTTAAGTAAAAAATTAAATGTAAGTGATTATCCTACATTTAAGTCAGATATATGGTTTTCTAAGAAGTTTTGATAATCAATATTATTGTTAGTAAGAGTTAGTAAGAGGCCGGTCGTGGCGCAGCGGCACGAGGTGTGACTGCAAAATCGACTGGTTGTGGGTTCGATTCCCACTCGAGGAGATGAAATATTTACTTAAATTTATATTTCCATTTTCTTCGCTCTGGTGTCGAGGTTAAGCGCGGCGTTGAGTTCTGCCACTCAACACGCAATGCCTCCAGAATTCGGCAGAAAGTGGGGGACGGAGTGTCTTAACACTAGGTTCCCTCTGCCTACCCTGCTGTGTGCGGGATACAGCGTGAAGCTAATTTAATTTAATTTTTTTTTAATATTATTGTTCTATTAAATTTCTTTATCCATATTTAATTAAATCAAAATTAAGTTAAATAGCAATATACAGTAATGTTATAGATCAGTGTAATTCACTTCTCACGAGTGAAGTCCTTAGTAAAAGCTTATTTTAAAAATAAAAAAAAACAATCATACAACATCCAATAATACAGATTAATTATTTAGTTATTTTCATATAATTTGCCAAATGGTGTTCCAGAAAGAGGAGATGGAGCTGCGCGCGGCGATGCGGTCGCGCGCGTCCACGCGTCCCAAGCGGCGCGCGGGCGCGGGCGGGGCGCCGCGCGCGCGCCACGACGACTCGGAGGACGAGGGCGGCGTGTCGCTCGCCGCCATCAAGAACAAATATAAGCAGGGACAGAAAGGTTCTACATTTTTTAACTGTTGCTATATCCCGCATATATCAGGGTAGGCATATCTAGTGTTATGACACTCTCTCCACTCTTAGCATTTCGAGGTGTTGCGTGTTAAGTGGTTGAATTTATCGCCGCGCTTTGTCACCAGAATGAAGAAATAAAAATGTTTAATATGTTATTCCACTAAGTGGAAATCGAACCCACAACCTGTCGCGTTTACAGTCACTCTCTTGGTATGCTGCCGCGACTCGCCTCAAACAATGACAAACCATAAGTAACGTCACGTTCACGATTTAACCTATTTTTATAATTATATCGTGACTACTTAGGTAATATAATTTTTTATTAGTAACAAGTTGTTGTGGGATTGGTGGTCAAAGTTATGTTATAATTCTCAAAAAGTAAATTTTATACGTTAAATGAGTATTTCCTTATTTGGCTTTAATAAAATTACATTCATTTTAATTAATAAAAGCACTCGATTATTTTAAAATGTCAATTTTTAAAATAAGAACTTTTATGAATATACTTAATTGAAATTATATATATAATTAATAAAATAAAATTAAAATTAATTATATATATAATTATAACTATGAAATACTTAATTACATACATAATAATATATAAATAAAGTAACTAAGGATATTCTGAATGTTATTGGCATAAATTGACTATATTTTTTCTTTAAGTTTGTTTTACTAGTAGAAATCTTATTCTTAATTTTAACTTTTGTAAGATTATTCTTGTTTTTATTTTATTATATACGTCCAAAAATATAACAACATTGGTGTAGACACCATATGTATATTTAGTATATACAGAAGTATTGAATAGACATTGAATGCAAAACATTTGCTTTATATAAATGAATCAGTAAAAAGCGGACAAGTAAGAAGACAATACAATTTAAATATGTAATTGACATGTTTTCAGCGACCGCGGGAGCAGCAATCTACTCCTCAGAGTCGGAGGGCTCGGACGTGGAGACGCGGCGCGCGCGGCGCCTCGACCGCGCGAAGGCGCCCAAGGCGCTCAAGGACTCCGACTCGGAGGGCAGCGACCCCCCCGCGCGCCGCTCCTCGCCCTCCGCCTCGCCCTCCGCCTCCAACAGCGACTGATTGTAACGCTTCATGTCACATTATATGTATAGAAAATTGTTTTTAATGGATGTTCTTTTATTTGATACCACACATAAGTATGTAACATGATCGGCTGGATCGTGTCAAGGGCTCTCAAAATAAAAGGCTCGAAAGACAGTGCGCAACACTCCCCTCGCCCCCCATCTCCAATAGTCAATGATTATTGTTGAATATAGACTTATATTATTTTTTATTGTGTTGTTTTATTTGAGTGAGTGAGTTTTATTTTTATATAAAAGAAACGTGTTTAGTCTGTACAAGCGTTGCAAAGTCACTATAAAACGAAGGACATCTTTATTAGTTTAATAGTATATAATGAAATAAAGAAAAATTTAATTAAAAACTTACGTCTCCCACATTCTAAAAAAACAATAAATTTAATAAATATAAATATTTAATGGTGAAAAAGTATTTTTTTTTCTACTTTCCGTTTAACAGAAGAGATTAACGCTTATCAAATCGCCGCTAATGTCGTCTCCTGAGATCTTTAAAAAAGTTGTGGATGTTTCTTGGCATCTTTTTTATAATACATCGTGAATTATTTGGCAAATAAATACAGACAAAATATACAAGCCAATGAATGTAGGTACTTTAAAATACTTTTGTGATTAAAAAGTTTTCTATGAAGTGGTTATTTTTTTTTTAAATACGACACATAATTTATTTAATTACGCTTCAGCAGAGTTAAAAATTACCTGAATAAAATTAAAACTCATATTCCGATACCAATAAAATTTTGATTTTACAGCTATAAGGCGTTTAAAGCACCACTTGGTGGCACAAAAACAGTAGACGACCATAAAACTAGTTTTTTTTCTAACCATACTGATGAGGTCAGTTGTAGCGCAGCGGCACAAAGTGTGACTGTAAAACCGACTGGTTGTGGGTTTGATCCTCACTCGAGGAAATGAAATGTTTATTTACATTTATACTTTCATTTCTTCGCTCTGGTGTCGAAGCAAAGCACGCCGTGGAAAAGTGGGGAACGGAGTGTATTAACACTAGGTTCCCTCTGCCTACTTTGCTGTGTGCGGGATACAGCGTGAAGCTGATTCAATTTATTTTTTATACTGATGAGAGTAGACAAAGCGAACTTTTTGTTGATTTGTGAAGTACGTACAAAATATCATAATATTAAAATCAACTTCACGGTGTGTCCCGCATTATATTAAAAAATATATATTTTACTTTGTTTTGGTCGCTGCAGATATTTCTGTTTTTCTTACAAATCGAACCTGTATGTACTATTTTTGGTCTATAAAAGCCATGTTAAGTAAATATATAAAAATAACAAAAAATATGTAAACATTTGATAAAACCTTATTTATTTTCAAAAACACATTCGCTTCATACACTATTTTACCAACTGCTATCATCTTCCACACTCCTTCATCAAGTTTCGTTACATTTGGTATACGGAAGCTGCAAAATTGTTTAAAATTTCGATTTCTATCATAAAATCGATCTAATCTTGGTGCTACTATCTCGCATGTCTCGAGGTCTCGTATTGGATAGGCGAAGCGTATGTTAAATGTTTCTCCAATATTTACAATAGGTTTAGATGGCTCTGTGGATAAAGGCTCTGGAAGATTGGAAAAAGAACAGATTATTTTTCATTTTATCTTTATAAATATATTACTTAAATGGCCGGTCGTAGCGCAGCGGCACAAAGCGTGACTGAAAATCGACTGGTTGTGGGTTCGATCCCCACTCGAGGAGATGAAATATTTACTTTATATTTATTATTTTATAATTATTTCTATTTCTCCGCTCTGGTGTCGAGGCAAAGCGCGGCGTTGAATTCTGCCACTCAACACGCAATGCCTCCAGATTTAGGCAGAAAGTGGGGAACTCCTAACACTAAATTCCCTCTGCCTAGCCTGAAAGTGAAGCTGAAAAAAAAAGAAAAGAAAGTTTAGGCTTGGGGCCTGCTGAAGATACTCTTGGAACTTCTTAAATAATAATCCAGTTGGTTAAGATCGGGACTGGAGGAAGACCATTTAGCCCAGGTGTCACCACAAGGTCTCTAATATCATTTTAATATTTTTTTTCTTTCACTTAGAGATCAAGGCCTTGAGCCAAAAAGAATGTTGGCAAAAATGGTGTGAAGAGAAGTTCGTGAGATATCTCATGTTAAAGCTGGAACATCCTTGCAACGTTTGGTATAAACTTGTTTTATCCATCCATTTTTATCTTCGAAAATCAAGGGCAGGTTTCCTGGCATCGTGTATTCTAAGCAACATTGGACTAAGTTTAAATCGCAACTTAAGAATCGGTCACGATCATAACTCTTCTGCGGCTGTAAGCCTGTACTTTAAGAAATTTTTGTATGCAAGTTGAGTTTTTTCTGAACGAAACGGGATTTTTTGTAAAGTCACTCTCGAATTTGATTTAGCTTAAAGGCTCACACATTACGGCCGATCACACATCACTTCTTCATCACTTCTTGGAACTAACTTGTATCATTATACCGTTTCATATACTAAGTTACGGTTCACACAAAATATTTTTATTTCACGTAATATCCATTGGAGTTTTTCCAGCCATATCGAAAAAAAATGACTCACGTCACGAGAAAATATATTGATGTGAATTTATAAAACAAACAAATAAAGAATAAACGTTCGAAATGCAAAATTGAAAATAGAAATGAAATAGCTGCCAGTATAATTTTAGTTTTAATTTTTTAAAATCCAAAGTTCGTCTGAGACTTATAAACACAAGAGGACGAAAAAAAAATAACATTGAACGAATAATTTACATAAATAAATTGTAAAAATACCTTTTATATGTATAGAAAAAACTTGGAAAACTTCAATCCATTCTCCAAAATCATCATAATATCCACTTATCACCCAATTTCCATGATCATCATCTTTCAATGGGCCTATTCTAAAATCATTTGGCATCAAACTTCTTTCTTTTTCTTTAAAAGTATTCAAATTTACACACCAATCGTCATTTAGATTTAATTTGCTATATTTATTTGCTGGTGTTTTTATTTCTTTTAATTTTCCTTTTCTAAAATTGTCTAAAGTATTATTTTGAAATCTGGATCCGAAATTGATTTCGCTTATATTTAAATTTAATTTCGATGCATCGCCATTAGGTTTGCTTAAAAAGTATATAGTGCGGTTGTTGATAAGGGGAGCCGATATGATGATGATATCGTTCAATCTGGCCGATATCTCGAATGATTCCAATTCGATTTTAGAGTTAGCTGTAACAAAATACACAGTTAGTACTATATATATAACAATTGGAAAAATTACATATTTACGAAACATAACCAGACCCAAATAAGATACATTTAAAAATTAATAGATATTAGTAGGAAGTATGCACTAACTATATTAAAAAAGGTTCCGGAATTATATTCTGATTTAATTTATGTTATTTTTGTATATATCTAAATACGCAATAGTCAGAGGCTGTTTTTGTTGGAAAAATTTAAGATTTCCTGGTGTAATTAAAATATTTTTGTTAAAAAAAAATATTTAATTAAAATATCGGGCGTCTAGTTAATTTACTTAAAGTATAAAATATTTTTAACATAATATGTTTAAATATTATTTATGTGTATTTACATTCGCAAAGAAGAGAAAATTTTCAATTTAAAATCCTTATCAGTAACTGGTGAACTGTTTACTTTAGGTGCGGTGTGTATTATCGAAGTTTAATTGAGCTTAAAATTTAAATTAAGCAAGAACTTGTAAGACACAGCCTGTAGTTTTGAAGAACTCTTATTTAAATAATGAAATTTTGATAAAGAATCCTCTAAAGTGCAAACCTCTAAAGTAGAATATGCATAAGAGATGCATAATAAATTTATTTTATACATTCAATTGTATTTTAGTATTGTATGTTATAAAAATGCGGCGTTTGGTTCCGTGCCTGTTAAAATTAAATCAGCTTCACGATGTTAACATTAAACACAATATATTGGGTGGCAAAACATAACATCGCACGTCGTTTCACCAGACCAGGAAAAATGAAAATAATTACATACAAATATATAGAATGTTATACGTCTCTGAGTTTTCTATATTCGTTTCACATGATTAGTTCTCATTATCTGTTAACTTTAGAAAATTGTTAAATGAAAGAAAACAATCTGTTTTTCTGATCAAAAAAATAAAAATAATAAAACAAGTTTAAAGAATTCTCTAATCGTAACCGCTTACTAACAACTACTAAGCCGCTACAACGACTATCACTGGGCTAACTAAAACATATTTTAAATTAAAATAAATATTTATTACATGGCTCAGGGGCACAAACTGTGACAGTAAAACCGATTGGTTGTGGGTTCGATCCCTACTCGAGGAGATGAAATATTTCCATTTCTTCGCTCTGGTGTGGAGGCAAAGCGCGGCGTTGAGTTCTGCCACTCAACACGCAATGCCTCCAGAATTCGCCAGAAAATGGGGAACGGAGTGTCTTAACAGTAGATTCCTTCTGCCTACCCTGCTGTGTGCGGGATACAGTGTGATTTATTTTATTTATTTAAAACAAAAAAACGATACTAACTTATAATATGAGGCTCTTCATATTTTACGATCGTGCACACAATTTCTAACTGAATCACAAAGATAACATAACGTAAAACACGTGTGGACATTTCACTCGTTTGATTTAAACTGACAGAAGTGTTTCGTTTTGTTTACATATATATTTTTTTAATTTAGAATATCGTCTCCCTCTCGTTTAATCTTTTTTTTTAATAAAAATGATCGGTGGGCTGTCGACCATGATGATGTTAATGGGTCAAAAAATTTAAATATTTATCAGTATATTAAAAACATTTAACTTACAGATATTTTTTAGCTTTACGCTGTATTTCTTACAGCAGGGCACGCAAGGGAACATGGTAGGGAACGTGGGAACCTAATGTTGAGACTCTATCGAATTCAAGAGGCATGTTGAGTAGCGGAACTTAAAGCGCGCTCTGCCTCGTGACCAGAGCGAATAAATGAAAATATTAAATATTTTATTCCCCGAGTGGGAATGGAACACATAACCGTCGCGTCGTGGTCGTTGAGGCAGCTACAATTATAGTATAAAATATAGTTTACAAGCCCTTTGTAGCACAGTGGGTAGCATTTGACCGCTACTGTGTTGTGGATCTAGGTTCAATATCCACTTGGTGCAGTAAATTATTATCATTTCACTCTTTGGTTAAGATAAATCACAGCTTGGTGTTCCTACACTCAAAATATAATTTTTATGAATTAGGGCGGAATGAGAAGAAAGAAATATTGAATTTAAAAATATTATAAATATTTAAATATTGTGTGATTAAGCTGAAACATAAAATTTACTGTATTAATTTGGAACTTACCTAGCAACAGTCACAGATTTATTTTTCCAGCTGCCACAAATTATTATCGAATTTAATGAATTAAATAACAAAACAGGTTAAGTGCGAGTCGGAATTGATCACCGAGGGTTACGTACGTTTAGGATTTTACAATTTATAAGTTGAAAAACTTAAGTATGATGGCATATGCATTCATAAATATTATAAGTTTGTAATGTTTTTTTTTCTTTATACATATCTCTATAATTTTATATCTTGCAGATTTTATTCTCTATTTGTATTGAGTTCTCAGTTTGTGCCAAAATTCCTTAACTGTAGGATTACCCTGTACCATATATATTTGGACTATACAGCAAGACCCATGCGTAAATGCTTCTATCTTTTATTTACGTTTACTTATAAACTATATGTAAGAAAAAGAGGTTATTAATTTGACTGTATTATTTCAAAATGGTGCTGTCAGACGGAGAACGAAATGAAAGTGATAAGGGTTCCGTTTTTACCTTTTGGACTACAGAACCCTAAAAATATTTAATCACTAGCGAGATTTAACTCGTAGATAATATTTCTCTCTGCTTTTTTGGTTTGTGATATACACTGCTTTTTTGGCTTGTGATATACACTGAGGCCAGTCGTGGCGCAGGGGCACGAAGTGTGACTGTTAAATCGACTAGTTGTGGGTTTGATCCCCACTCGAGAAAATTATTTTGTTATTTAAATTCATATTTTCATTTCTTCACTCTGGTGTAGAGGCAAGGCGGAGCGTTAAGTTCTGCCTCTCAACACGCAATACCTACAGAAGAAAGTAGGGAACGAAGTGTCTTCTTAACACTAGGTTCCCCCTGCCTACCCTGCTGCGGGATACAGCATAAAGCTGATTTATTTATTTTTATTTCTATATACATACATATACTCTACAAGCATTACGTACGAAATTCTTATCTATTTACCATAATATTGTCATAATTCATAATTATTGACAAACTATAACAATAAAGACAGTCGTAAAAATATATGTTTTAAATGCAATGAGTGCATTTTGTTTAAACATATGTTTTTTTTATTTATTTAATTAATAATGTCAATATTTTTAAGAGAACACCTCACAAATACCTCATATCGTTCTCGAGATTGCGTATAAGTATCAAGCTGAAATAAATGTCAAACTGAGTGATATAAACAGTTAAAATGTTATACATATTGGTATTTTAATTTCTTTTACAGTACGGTCAACAAGTCGTGACTGAAGTTAACTTTTGCGATCTTTTGCGCATTGTTCACTCGGTGAGAAATGAGATGTTTCCGAAACATCCTAAAATCCAATCTGTACAGCCATTTACAGCTAACGTCAGGGCCACGACTCGTTGACCGTACTGTACTCTTAATGTTAAATTGGAACCAGCTACTCTGATTGCAATTACGTGATAAGAAGAATTCTACCAACCAGTTACATCCAAATATCGTAGCTTGTGATCATATATTCGACTATGCATGTTTATTCTACTGCTATTAAATTATATCGACATATTGTAGATCAAAACGTTAAACCATTATAACTGTAATAAATTCTGTTCAAAATTATTTATACCATAAATATAGCTATTTATAACTATATGGGATAATCAGGTGTACATATAGCCAAAGTATATTACTAATAGGTATCTCATACAATTTCATATACCTATTTGCTTTATAAGCAAAGTGCGTTAAGTTCCACCACTCAAGACGCAATGTGGCGAAATTTTATGCAGAAAGTGGGGAACGGAGTGTCGTACCACTAGGTTTCTTCAGTTTACCCTGCTATACTGGAAAGTCATGAAATCGCAAAGTTTAAAGTTGTAACGCTAATGTACGTAGCGTCTGTACGATTAAGAATTTTTTTAAAGAATTTTATTGAATCGTGTCTAGTATTCTTTCCTATAAATATTTTACCTGTAAAATATCACTAATCATGGGCGTAGGGAGGGGAGGAACTGGGTGGTCCGTGCCCACCCCAGAAATTTTACTTACAACAAAATTTTTTCCCGAAAAATTAAAAAAAAAAAACAACATTTACACAACCATATCTGTTTAAAGCTAAAGTCCAGGCCCTCCTATAGAAAAATATCTCTAGATACGCTAATGTCACTTATAGTGATAAGTTGCCTTTACTTTTTCTTCTTCGTCAGCTTCACGCTGTATTCTGAATGTAGCAGGGTAGGCAGAGGGCGCCTAGTGTTAATGCACTCCGCTCCAATGGCATGCGTGTTAACTCTTTGCCTGTAGATCTATGCGTGAAATATACTTTTATTTTGCTTATTTTTGTATTTTCTTTTGTTTTATTTAATTATTCTACAAGCTGCTTGGCACGTGACGATTTCTATCCAACTACTGACAAGACCAGAGTTATTTAGACTCTGGTCTTTCCAAAAAATCTTGCTCTTTTTGTCATTCAGTGTTAAATCTTAGAAACATTTACAATTTATCATGATTTGTGTATGGCTTCCAATCTATATCGTAAGCTATTTCTATACAAATATCCACAGATAACCGATAAGCAGTCGTCAAAGAATTCTCTTGTGGGATATACACTTATCGATGTTGAATTATCCGATAACACTATCTAACCTAAATAATCACGAACCCTTTAACAGATCGATAGCCACTATTTGTTGAGAATTACGTACTTTTAAATATTTTTTACAAGAGTTAAGGCCAACTTTGTTAACGTAAATGTTCTGGATGGGATCAGGAATTTGAGCTAAAATATTTTTATTTTAAAGATTTTAGGCAGAGAGTGGAAGATGGACGTAACTAGATTTGATTTATATTTTGTTTAGGTTGTAAAGACATTGAAAGTGTTATGTGAATGAAATTTTAAAAAAATACAACAGCACAATCAAAAACAAATGAGCTTTTAATTTTTTAAGATAAATTTTTATCATCAAAAATTAAAATATGGATATAATAAATTTACAATGCAATAGTAGCAGTTGCTTCAATCCATCTCGAGTACGCTGAGACTCTAGTGTTAATGTTGGGGTAACGGCTGTTTCCACAGCTCTGACTCCAAGAGTAGACTCCTACAACAACGTCGTTGTGGAGAAGTGGACTGCCTGCATCACCCTGAAAGAAATACCAATACAATTACAACAATTTTAGAATTAAAGATTTTTTTTATACCAGAAATAAAAATAAAAAACAAAATGTACCAAATTTAATGCATAATTAAATGTACAAAAATATAATATGATAAAATAGACGGAAAATTGTGGGCCCGATGTAAAGAGTTGAGATATGGTCTAAATCATAAAAAATCAGCTTAATTGACAATCTGGTAGCGAAGAAAAATAAGAAAAATAGTTTATGATCCGTAATCGATATAAATAATGCATTACATCAATACGAAAATTAAATATTTGTTAATTTTAATTAAGTCCAAGAATTTTAACGTACTTATTTGTGCATATAATTACAGTATAAATAAAAAAATGTCTATTAATTACTGTAAAAACAAAAAGAAATCCATTTTGAATCGATTAAAATTATTAATATTTTAAATGACAGATGCGACAGCTGATTAACATTGACACCTTGTCTAATGATATTTTCATTTTTTGCTTTACTCCTTACGTTCATTTCGATTCCTTTTATAGTGCTTTCTCTTTTGTTTTTTGCTTCGCCAGTGGAACTCAATTTTTTTTGGATCTAACGACAGCTACGCTATAGACATGGATCGCTGTTTGAATTGTGCGATATTAATTGACTTTAATTGACTGATTGATTTTAATTGACTTTTACCAAATCTCTAATAACTCAACTATCAGATTTCCAAAAATTATAAAATTTTCAAGAAGGGATTGATGTAACTGAATATATTAAATCATATCATTTTCATCTATTTACATTCTGGGCCCAACAATGTATGTAATCGTTTCAGTTTCCTTTCTCTCAAAACAATTATAGAGTCTATACTCTGTCTATACAGAAAGTGGAAAGAGGATAAAGTAACGGATGAATTTGTCAGTAAAACTTGTATATTTTTTGTTATCAACAACATTAGATGAGATATCTTTAGAGATACCTTTATATAGTCTTAAACAGATAAAAATTGCCATAAAATAAAAAAAAATCGGAAGACAATCTTACCTGACACTGCCCCCTAACCCCAACATCAAGCCATCCAGCACAAATCATCTCGTTGGTAACATTGAAGGCAACCTCGCTGTAACGATCGGTGCACAGCTGTTGATCATTCACCCAAATCTGCACTTGGCGGAGGTCAGGCGATGATTCTGATGTGGCCTGAAATTTTTAAACGTTAAGATTTTATATCAATATAGAGTAGATATCTACGTAGTCATGTTATATGTCTAACAAGTTCTAATCCATCGTGGAATATAGCGGATATTTGTGCATATTTGAGGCCGGTCGTGGCGCAAGGGCACAAAGTGTGACTGTAAAACCGGCTGGTTGTGGGTTCGATCCCCACTCGAGGAGATGAAATATTTACTTAAATTTATATTTCTATGTCTTCGCTCTGGTGTCGAAGCAAAGCGCGGCGTTGAGTTCTTCCACTCAACACGCAATGCCTCCAGAATTCGGCAGAAAGTCGGGAACGGAGTGTCTTAACACTAGGTTCCCTCTGCCTACCCTGCTGTGTGCGGGATACAGCGTGAAGCTAATTTATTTATTTATTTTATTTATTTGTGCATAAATGATCAACATGATACTCTATATTCGCATTGAATGTAATAATAGTTTTACAAATAATTTATTAATGATAAAAGAGTTGCCTTTTATTTCTTTTTTATTCTTTTAAATTTAGAATGTTTACTTTCTATTTGTTCCTTTTCAAATTTGACATCTACGATTTTTCTTGTGATAGTGGTAACAAAAGAATTGCGTGAAACCGTAACTTTGCGTCATAAGGCAGGAAAAAAAGCCAACGGAGATTTTTCCAGATTATGTAGAATTAAAAAAAAAGGTATAAGTCGCAACTTTGTAATTACACTATAAAATGGTACGCAAAAAGATATAAGTTCTTTGCAAGATCGCTAAAGCTGTGGCCAGCTACGTCTGCAAATATCAAAATATCGCCGAAGAGTGACTTTACCGAAATCCATCTCACACTCAGCAAAAATTCGCTCTACGGACTAGAATTTCGAGCATTTTCGTGAATAGAATATGGGAGTATTATCATATTTTTTAAACGATCACCTTCGTAAATTACGATCTAAACGTTGTCTAATACTGCTTACGAGACACAATGTCAGGAAGATATTCTTTATCGACTAGAAAATCTCTACTGTTGATGGAAAAGTTTAATCGACAAAGCATTAAAGTATATATATGCCTAAAGTAGCAAGGATATCTCACGAACTCATCGGACGGCGGCGGCTAGTGTTATGATATAGTGGGAGGTTTCATATGAAGGTGCCACTCCATTTTGGCCAATAAAAAGCCAAAGTGAAAGCACAAAAATATATAAATTACATTTTAGACCCTATAGTGAAGCTCCTTTCTGATACTTTGTCTTAACAAGAAATGGTCTTTTTACAAACTAAACGGAATCGTGTAAGAATTTTTATAAATAACAACCTAAGTTGTTATTTATAGATATCCTTTCAGATTTCGATTCCGGACAGAAGGAAGGAGGACAGCCTTAAGCCTGATTGAGTGGAAAGTTCTTCGTCTCGGCGAATGGAGAGTTATCTCTCTAGTTCTAATTTCAAAACAGTGGATTATTATTTATGAACTTGACTAGATTTTTAATAAATATGTGTATGAATTGATTATAATTAGAGCTTAGGGTTCGCCAAAAAATCCAGTCAAACTTGAAGACATGGAAACGCCTCCTTAACTAAGGTAAGTAAATTCCAATATGAAAGATTCGTGTGACGATGGACAACTGACCCAATGGTCTGAGGACCATATTATATTGTTGTAGATACTGTACTCCTACAATATTAGAAATATAAATAAATAATTTAAGAAATTACGCCACTTTCAATGCCTTTTGTAATATTTACTCGTTTTAGAACCACCGCTTGTTAAGTTACGGCGGAACCTAACACCGCAATTTATTTAACGAGATCACGAAAAATGGTAAAAACCTTTATGAAGACTACAAATTATAAAGTCTTACCGAAGTAGCACCCCATCCGATAGCCCACACGGGGTCGTTGACCGACAACACGTAGCTGCCACCAGCTATGTAAGCTGCTTGGACAGCATCACTATAGGCGAAGGCGACGGTGACCCGAAGCACTGCGAGGTCGTTGACCCGGCTGGCTGCTTGGTATTGTTCGTGGACCACAATGTTTCTGATACGGTGCACCAGCCCGCGGGTGTTCGAACTCGTTGATCCTACTCTTGCTCGCCATACTGATATTGATTGAAGCCTGCAAATTTCAAGATATAAATAAAAAAATAAACTAGTTTCACGCTGTATCCCGCACACAGCAGGAATGGCAGAAGGATCCTAGTGTTAAGAGTTAAGACCCTCCGTTCCCCATTATCCACTGAATTTTGGAACCATTTCTTGTTGAGTGGCGGAGCTCAATGCCACGCTTTGCCTCAACACTATAGCAAAGAAATAAAAACATAAATTTAAATAAATATTACATGGCGTGGAGTGGCGATCAAACCCACAACCAGTTGCGTTTGCTGTCACACTTTGTGCCGCTGCGCTAGGACTGACCTTATTTTTGAAGATTATATTTTATTTATTTGTGTTTATAATATCAATGCTGGTTACATACATTACAGAATAGGTACAGTAGGTTTGAGGCCTAATGCAACAGGTGACGGGTTCGATTCCCACTCGAGAAATGAAATACTTAAAATTTAATCTCTTCGCTCTGGTGACAAGGCGGCATTGAGTTACATCATTTAAAACTAAAACGATATTTCGGCGGAAACTGCTACACTAGGTTCCGTCTGCCCACTTTTCTATATAAGGGGTTTACAATGTGTAGCTGAAAAAAAGGAGATATTACTAAATTAATCAATGAATAAAGATAAACTTACACGTTATTAGTAACAAAACAAGAAGCAGCGGACAGTACGGCTGTGCTTGAAATGATTGTGCCTCCACATCGCTGGCTGAAGGCGCTCTCGCCCTGGCTGCTCAAAAGGGAAGTCGCAAACGGATATTGGCGAATATCAGCGATAGCACCGCCCGAAATTCTTGAGGGGTTCCCTGTTGATATTTAACTTATTTTAGTGGTAAATTCTTGTATTTCTTTTATTGGTTTTTATTTTTATTTTATTACGTTATCTTGGAAATTAAAAAAAAAACATATTGAAAACAAATACATATATAGGTATTTGCTTTTAATATGTATTTACATACATATCCTTGGACGCTAACCGTTGTACTTGTAATGGAGCAAAATCTCATGTGATTATTTTTTTAAATAAATACATGTACGAGGACAACATCTTTAATACAAGTGCAAGATGTGGTTCAATTAGAAATAAATCTAGATAGTTTACCACTTATAAAATCGATATAGAACTGGAAATACTTTCGTAGATTACAATTTACATTTTACATTACAATTTTTGAGGCCAGTCGTGGCTCAGGGGCACAAAGTGTGACAGCAAAATCTTGGATTGGTTGTGGGTTCGATCCCCACTCGGATTCTCAATATGTTTTTAATTTATTCCTTCCTTGAAGTTTCTGCATCTTAATGTAATGTGATAATATTTCAACTCCTCGAGTGGGGATCGAACCCACAACCAGTCGCGTTTACAGTCACACCTTGTGCCTTTGCGCTTCGACTGGCCTCCATTTAATTAATAATTATAATTTATACATACCATTCGCTGCGGTTAACAGCGCACAAATAATTGATATAAAAGTTAAAAATGTCATTTTAAACTTAACTTTGGGTGTTTCAAATGTGACTGAAGACAGTTTATCGTTGTTATCTAAAATTATCAAAAATAAATTAATAATATCTAAATTACTATGCACCTATAGTATAGATACCGCCATTTATCTGTTGGGATTATTGTTATTTAATTTTTTTTTTGACATACATATCTACTAAAATATTTGATTATCGTTCTTTAGAGGCCGTCGTGGTGCAGGGGCACTAAGGTGCGACATTAAACGCAACGACTCGTCGGGTTCGATTCCAACTCGAGGTATAATTTAAGATTTACATTGTTCATCAAAAAACATGATAACTTTAGGTACTTTTGACATGATTGTTTGATTAAATAATAATTTAACATTTTCTCAAAACTTTTAAAACAACTAACAAATTGTTTTAACTGAAACTTATGCTAATTTAAAAATTCATAATAAATACAATAGAAGGTACATCAGGATATTTATACATGGTTCAGGCGAATAAAACTATCTTTTAAAAAATAAATTTAAACATTTAATAAGTAACAACTACAATATTATTAATATATAATTTACAAGCATCAAGTTTAACTTAATAAAATAAAAAAAAATTATAATACTTATAAAAACTAGAAAGAACACATTGTAAAGAAAATTACAATATTATCCCCATATACATATATAGGTAAGTAAAAAATTAAATACAAAACGCCAATATAGGATAGCTTGTTCTAATAAAAAAAAAATTATAGAAGTACTTTTTTTTTTAATTATATTTTCATGCAGCGCTAGCAGTAACATTCTTTTGTGTAGTTTCTTCATTATTTTGGACAACTGTCTTTCTTTTAAAGCTGTTCCTAATTGCACTGGCTCTTCTACTGGCCCATTCTCTATTATTTTTTGGTCCAATTAGGGCTGACACTAACAATATGGTTACAATCAACACCATTACAATGACCCATGCGGATGGTAGTAGGAAAGCTGTAAAAACAAAGAAGTAAAAAGTCAGTTTTTTAAGTATAATAAGCCTAAATATTAAATATCAATATTAGTTAAAATAAAAAAAATCAAATAAATCAGCTTCGTCCCGCACACAGCAGGGTAGGCAGAGAGAACCTACTGTTAAGACACTCCGTTCCCTACTTTCTGCCGAATTCTGGAGGTATTGCGTGTTGAGTGGCAGAAATCAACGCCGCACTTTGCCTCGACACCAGAGCGAAGAAATGGAAATATAAATTTAAGTAAATGTTTCATCTTCTCGAGTGGGGAGCAAACCCACAACCAGTTGGTTTTACAATCACACTTTGTGCCCCTGCACCACGACTGGCCTCAATTAGATAAAATAAGAAATATATATTAAAATTTGAACATATTATCAGAAAGCCTAGAATAACTTCAGGGTGGCCACGACACATTGGACGAACTATACATTCAGACGTAGTGGAAAGATTCAGACAGGCGTGGGTTCGAGTCCCGAGAGCTTCGTTCATAAATTTGTTTTTCTAGTAACGGCTTAAAAGTGTTAGAAATACTGTTTTTAGTTATTAATAGCACTTACTTATAATTCCTTGCCCACCACAGGCTGTTCGAGTAACAACAGACATTTCTTTATCTTGTCCTTCGATTTTGGCTACAATAGTCCACGGCTGACGGTCCACAGGAGATGGACGGTCCATAGCTATACCACATTTTCCTTGCGATAACGACGATAGATTTGTATAATTATTTGGGAAATTTTCAATAGAAAATCCTGAAATTTGCATTTTACTATTAATACTTACTCCATTTATATGTTTATTATATGTTTATATAAAAAAGGTCACATAGTAGAATCTCACAAATCCTAGAACTAGAGGGTGCTGTACTCGTTGTTGTATTGAAATGTCATGTTTTTTTAGCTTCATTCTGTATCTGGCATATATCAGAGTAGGCAGAGGAAATATAGTGTTAAGACACTGCATTCCCCACACATCGCTTAATTTTCTCATCATTGGGCGTTGAGTAGCGGAACTCAACGCTGCGCTTTGTCTTGTTACCAGAGCGAGGAAATGAATTTAATTTATTCCATCTAGTAGGAATTGAACCCGCAATCGTCGTGTTAATCGCTGTGCCACGACGACCTTCATTGTACATCTTATTTATAAAATGTATCCCGCATGTTTTTGAAGTTTTCAGTATAAAAATGTAGATTGTAGATATATTTTGTTAAAGAAATCTAAAATATAATTTACCAAAACCGTCTATTCGTACAAAGCGGCAGTAATCTAGCAGTCGGTTGTTGTAAACTTGCGTTTCTATTATAAACTGTGAGCCCTCCATGCGCTGGTTTAGTGTCATTGGATCTATAATAAAAAAATATTTAATAGAATAATACTCTCAGATGCTACTTTATTAAAAATTTGCGATCCACTCGTGGCTTAGCCATGTTCTTACTTACTAAGTAAGTACTTAACTCCACGCTATATCCCCAGCGGGGAGTGAACGGAGCGCCAAACGCTGCGGTCCTCGTCCACTGTCATCAACCTCTTCGTACATATCCTTCAGGGGGTCCTCATGCCTTTTAAGTGACCTTTTCCCAGTATCTTTGATATTTTCTTTTCAAAGGTCAACCGAGGTCTCCTCGTACCTCTCTTAGTGCTCACTTTTCCATCACAAATCTTTTTTGCCATTCTTTCATCACTCATTCGTCCGACTTGCCCAAACCAGCTGAGCATGTTCTTCTTCATTCTCACAGTGACATCCTCGCTAGTACACAGGTACTAGCGAGGATGAGATACACAGGTATCTCTTTATTGCGGATTCGATCAGCTAAGCTGACTCTGCATATCTTACGTAGAGATCACATCTCCACAGCATTCATCTTTCTTTCATCAGACTAGTATAATTAGGTGCTTAGTGAAAAGCAACTGTATATATTATCAAAAATTCTCTTTCTTTATCTAAAATTAAACTTTAAGCCTTCGATATATATAAAGAAAAGCAAACAACATATTACCATGTATTGTGACATTAATGACTGCTTGCTGTTCCAAAGCAGTTTGGTTCATCAAGCCAACGTGGCAGCTCCAGTTTCCAGAGTCTGTAGCCGCAAGTGTATGGAATCTAATACCACATTCGCCAGCGTCAAAACCAGCTCCGACATAAGTTGCTTCACTGTGAGGAATCCCTAGATAATAAAATTAAATCAGATAGTTAAATCTTGAAAAACTGACTAAGGTTTTTTTACTGAAGAATGCAAAATATTTACTTTATATTTAATTAATTAAAATGTAGGTACTTTACTGTCAAAGATTGCACTGATATCTTTTTTTAGCTTCAAGCTGTATTCCGCAAATAACAGGGAAGGCAAAAACCTTGTTCCCCAATGTCAAATTTCTTGTTACCAGAGCGAGAAAATAAAATAGTATTTAGCAATTAATTTACCCGAGTGGGAATCAAAACCGATACTGTCATGTGTAGAGTTCAAGCCAAATTGTGCAAAAATCTTTATATAAGTTACCTGTGTTAGTGTGATGTAGAAGTTATATTACCATAAAGTTTCATCTAAATCTGTTCTCTAGTTTTTGCATGAAAGTGAGAAAATCCTCACAACCTTTCATATATATAGTATTAGTAGGATTATTAGGATTAGTCGGATTTCATATTGAATTGTGTAATATAATGCTGTTTTTTATTTCAACAAAGCAAAGAATTAAAAAAACAATATATATATATATATATATATATAATAAAACCTTATTGGAACTCAAAACCATTCAGTATACATTCATGAGTGGTTTACTACACCACAGTAGATATAAAGAACTATATAGATGCTGTACCTGGTCTTATATTAAAAACAGTGCCATTTGGACTTCGGAAGTAACAATAACGAATTGCAGAAAATATCGAACATGACATAGAGATACTGTTTCCAGAAACATCTGTGATTGTATCCCTGGAGGCTCTCAGAATTGGTTCTGTAATAATCAAAGAAAAATGTAATATTAAAACAAATTATAAATTTTATTTTATTGCTCAATGTATTTGTTTACTGCTTTTAAATGTGCTACTCTATTAGTGCTAAATAATTGCAGAGACAATCATGGCCGTTTTGTTATTTCTTATTTTGCAAAAATTGAGAAAATACTTTTTATGACAATGCATTATAAATCTACGACGTTTTATAATATTCACATATTATATTTAAAAAAATCTCTTGAAATTGCAGTTTGAAATAGATTTTTTTTTAACAATCAATGATCAGCTGCTATAAGTTTGATGTAGGCATTATAGCTCTCAAACAGATTAACCAACTTTGATCTAGTTTTTTTTTTGTTGAAAGGTGGCATACATAATTAAGAGTATTCTATAAAATATGTAGTCATTTGTAGATTTAAGAAAATATACTGACATTTAAAGTTTTCACAATCTTCAATTTTTAAAAATGTTTTAAGTATTGTTTTGTTTTTACTTTTTTTTATTTACATTACTATACAACAAGTACACAAAAATTTTTGACATACCTGTAATAATCTTAGTAATCGTAATTACGGGATTATGAACTGTCAAGAATCCATAATAAACATCTCCTTCAGTATCTATAGCACAACGCCAAAGTCCTAAATCACGTAGATAGGGATTAGTTATCAAGAGACCACATTGGTGTGTGTCAGCATCAGAATTGTTACTGAAAAAAAGTAAACATAATAAATATTTTAAATTGTGTGCTTTTTTTTTCAGCCTCCCATTTTTCTCACTTAGCAGGGCAGGATCTCTACAAATTGTACAGTAACTTTATGGCTGCATAGAATATGATAACTATATATAATATAACGAGGCCAGTCGTGGCGCAGCGGCACGAGGTGTGAGTGCCAAACCGGCTGGTTGTGGGTTCGATCCCCAGTCGAGGAGATGAAATATTTACTTAAATTTATATTTCCATTTCTTCGCTCTGGTGACGAGGTTAAGCGCGGCGTTGAGTTCTGCCACTCAACACCTCCAGAATTCGGCAGAAAGTGGGGAACGGAGTGCTTTAACACTAGGTTCCCTCTGCCTACCCTGCTGTGTGCGGGATACAGCGTGAAGCTAATTTAATTTTTTTAATTTTAAGAAATGTAATTATAGACATGATATATGTAAAAAAAGCTCATTAAGGCATCACTAAGATTTGGAGCAAATATTTAAAATGTTGTAAAATAAATGAGAAATAAACTGAACTTTTCTACAAGTTATTTCTTATTTATTTTACAACTCTATCCTACTCTATCTTTTTAGAGTACTGACTAAATATCCATAGTTTTATCAGTTAAAAAAAATTAAAAATATTATGTTTCTATGTACACAGAACCTCTGCATATACAAGGGTAGGCACAGGGAACCTTGTGTTAAGACACTCTGTGACAACATTTGTAATTACATAAAATAGAGCAACACAGTGAAGAAATGTAATTTTGATTTAAGAAACTTTCTTATACCTGTTACCACTATAGATACTAAATAGGTCTTCGTCAACTACCTCATTAGCTAACAAAATCCGACCAGATGTATGACGGAATGCACATGAAGTGATAGAAACAGCAGACGGACTTGATATAGAACATGATAAAGAAATTGCTGTTACATTTACTGTAACATGTGTTTTGACTAGCGGTTTTGGTTCTGGAATAATAAAAAGTAATTAATAAATTTATTTAAAGAATTTAATTTAAAAAAAAATTAAATTCAGTTGCTTATAACTAATTAATAAAAATTATTCAGAAATTAATTTTAATATAAGATTTTTATTGTAGATTGAACTTTATGTTGTCGACAAAAACTTTAAGAAAAATAAAAAAGTCCAAAATAAAAAGTTAAATCTCGTAAATGTACTTTATTTTGACGCCACAGAAGTTCCAACCTTTGTCACCTCTCACTAGTAGAATAGAATAGTAGTCGTAGTTCTTTATTTGTTGCGTTTCGAAATATAACAAAACAAAACTTTGTTCTGCGCCGTTGAGTTCTGCCACTCAACACGCAATGCCTCCAGAATTCGGCAGAAAGTGGGGAACGGAGTGTCCTAACACTAGGTTCCCTCTGCCTACCCTGCTGTGTGCGGGACATATAGTATAGTCCGACATAACCGGTATTGCGTATGGGAAGCACGCGCGGTAGAATTGCGCAGAACGCATATTTTGATATCTGCACATAGACGTCCTCTCACGCCGCACCGATTCTCCGCGAGGGCTCGCGGGGAATCGGTGCGGCGTGTGGCGGGGCGGTCACAACACTACGGTACAGTCAAGCGCAACGCTGTTAGTTCAATACTATGAAATATTAATATATTATTATATGATAGCGTCATATATACAAAATAGCGCAGTAAAGCATATTTATCTAGTAATATTATAATAATTAGTGTGTTAGATTAAACAACATGCAAAATCAAGTTATGGATAAGCAAATTTAAAATTTTAATAAAGTACTGAATTGTAATTATTATAATGGGGCCACATCCAAGTCTTCATCAATCCAAATTCAATAAAAAAGTAAAATTGAAAAAGTACCTTTAATATGATTTTACATCAAATAATAAAAATAATAAAACATGCAAAAAAGTTGTAAAAAATAATGTTTAAATAAATAAAATGTTAAATATATAAGCAAAAATTAAAAGGAATGGCGTTCAGCTACAGTGTTAATTTACAAAATAGGTTAAAAAATAGACTAATATTTTTTAATATATTATAAAATTTTGGCGTTAGGCAACATGCAAAATCAAGTTATGGGTAAGTAAATATTTTTTATAATAATGAAATCGAGGTCTTATTAAATTAATAAATGGTATCTTCATCAATACATTTAATTATATTTTTGTTTGAACCGTATATATATATATATATAAAAAAGAAACAAAAATATAATTAAATGTATTGATGAAGATATCATTTATTAACTTAATTAATTAAGTAAGACCTTGTATATCTATATATATAGCGTGTGAGCTCGATTGTACTTATAAAGATGTGTGGGTACGAATTTTCTGTAAGGACGTAGCGGTCACACTGACGCACCGTAACACTATTGGCAAAGGGATACCAGACTTAAATTTTTTGTACCTCAAAACAGATTTTTATAATTTACCCAATATTTTTTTAATATAATCTTTAACTAGTTTAAATATTGCCAAATAATTCTTTATCCATATTGTATAGTACTGTGTATTACGCATACTCAATATTTATGTTGTACATAGGTGTATATAGTATATACATAAATATCATGTTTTATTAGTTATATAAGCAGAAGTTTAGTTTGAATTGACTCCTGTTCATTACTTAAAAAAAATACTTTTCAGGCTAGTCTCGATTATATTCTCGACAACGATGTATGGAACTGCTGATTTTTTTTTCAAAATTTAGATATCCTCATAAAATTTTTGCAAC
This sequence comes from Heliconius himera, assembly GCA_021202915.1. Lineage (NCBI taxonomy): Eukaryota > Metazoa > Arthropoda > Insecta > Lepidoptera > Nymphalidae > Heliconius > Heliconius himera. The sequence goes on from JAJHJA010001005.1 coordinate 213,728, forward strand.
AATTATTACATTAGAATATATTAATATACAAAAAAAATTAAAAATAAATTTAATTTTTAAAATTTTCGTTTTGTATATTACAACATAAAGATGATCAGATATTTTAATTATGATTTGCCAAGCGTGGGGTAAAACAACATAACAGGGTAACACTGATCGAACGTTTTCGCGCATAGGTATTCTGCGCAATTTTACGCGAGTACCTCCGATTATCAATAAGACTTTAGACGGACTATACTCTGTGGTGCGGGATACAGCGTGAAGCTAATTTAATTTAATTTTAATTTTCAAAACTTTGTTTTGAACGATTGACAATGACAACTAATTTTAATGTTGCCTGTATACTGTGTGTGTGTGTGTGTGTAGCCGTTACGATGTTGCCATATACAATTTTTTAAGAACGAATTTAAATTCGAGTTTCTCATATTTATGAGTTTATCAAATTTTATATTAATACCATATTCTGTACATTTACTAGACCTTTAAACTTTTCTAGAACGGAAAAACGTGTCTCAAAAAATTTAAATCTCAAAACATACAAGAAGATATGCTTGAAGATGTGATATATTACTTACCAGCTTTAACTACTTTAACATTAAATGTAGAATCGTCAGTAACGATTCTGCCCGGTAATCCGACCTGGATGTCCCAAACGCCCTCATGTTTTGGTAATGCTCTATCTATAAAAAGTCGGCATTTTCCAAAATTCTCATAATAAACGAAACTATCCGGGCCTGTAATTCTGCAGTAAATTGCTTCTTCCGCACCAAGCGTTTTAGCAACTGGCTTATCTTTAGTCCATATGAAATTGGAAGACTGATCTGATAGAACAGCTACAAAAGGAAATATAATATAATATGAAATACAAAACATTTTTATTTAATCAGATTTCTGTTATTCTTCAATATAGATATTTAATGGATGCTATACACATCAGGATTTCCTTGCACAAGTATACTGTAACGTGTGTTAGAAAATAATTGTTTACACAAGTTTTTGTAAAAATTTTTTACACAAGTTCTTCAAAAACTTCAAAATTTTTATTATCAACTTGTGCAAGCTTGTGCAAAGTTGTTTATGAACGTGTATTGAACTAGAAGCACTGCGCGCAAGTTTCGGTATGGTTTTAGTATATGTATTACCTATGGTTCCAGCCCTATAAATAATAAGTAGTAAATCAGATTCACTAGATTGTTAAATTCATAGTGTGTTTTGTTATCTCATTTATTCATATTTACAATGTAGATAATAAAACATAATTATTAAGATATTTACTTAAATTTATATTTCCATTCCATCTTCGCTCTGGTGTCGAGGTTAAGCGCGGCGTTGAGTTCTGCCACTCAACACGCAATACCTCCAGAATCCGGCAGAAAGTGGGGAACGGAGTGTCTTAACACTAGGTTCCCTCTGCCTACCCTGCCGTGTGCGGGTTACAGCGTGAAGCTAATTTTAATTTTTTACTAAGATTTTCATCTTTAAAAATTTTAGTTTTATTACAAAATTATGTATATATCGATTTATTTTATTATACTTTAGTAATACGTACCACTTATGGAACTCGAAAAAGCACAAATCACAAAATATCTAAAGAACAACTTCATTGTAAATGTGTATAAAGGAATTTCAAAATATACTGAAAGCATATCACTTCGTTATCTTTGTTTATCTTAAATCAACATTATCGAAATTATCGACCTCAATATAGTTCTGCAAAAATTATGTTGATTGTTTTTCATATTCTTTTTTTATCTAATAAAGATAAAAATACATATAGAGATAGAGGCTAGTCCACAGCTTACACAAGCGTGTCGTGTACTGTATATTCCCATTTAAGGAAATGTTTTTTTTTTATATCTTGGCTCTGGTGTCAAGACGAACTACGGCGTTGAGTTCCGCGTGGGGAGCGGAGTGTTTTAACACTATAGACATAGTCTCTGCCTACCCTGCCTACGCTATTTTATAAAGCAGTTGAAAAAATAGGCAGTTGTAATTTCTATTACCTTAATATGTATATACAGTTTACCTGGTAGTGATTTAATTAACAATCCTTTAAGTTTTTTTTTAAATCTTTTCGTGCAAAACTGTTGCAGTATTTTATAAGCTTAAGCTTTATTATGATTCTATATACATCAGTCTCCACAGTTAAAGTAAATAAAGTACAACAATTTTAACAAATATATTTATTAAAATTTTAACAAATCCCATACCAATCCTATAGATGAAATAAATATAACAAAAAAAACATATTTTTTTAAGTCATTTACATATATTAAAAGTTATAATACATTTTTATACAATTATTTAACTACAACGCCGCAATATGGAGGAAATCACTATAAGTACCACGCAACCAGAAGTTGCAATCAGAACCTGGGCTTAAAATTGAAACCATATCACCATTTTAGCCAAAGCCGTCTTGAGAGCATGGGCGTAATTAGAAATATTTTCTAGGGCAAAGAAATGTTTTGTTTATTTTCTTTGGCATAAAAAAATATTAGTAAAATTTCTGGGGTGGGCATGGCCGACTTGGTCCCCCCTTTTCCTACGTGCATGGTCTTGAGCGAAATAATATATTTTTATATAAAAAAATAAATGGTGTATAATTTAGCTTTGATTATATTAAATGCTATATTAAAATTTTTAAGCAGCCATGGCGGTATTCTTCTCAGCGTTTTGATGAATATTCTTTCTCATGAAACTGTGTCTAATGGCGTTCGCTCTGTCGTAGGTCCATTGTCTATTATTTTTAGTGCTTAGAAGAGCTGATATTGAAAGTAGAGTAAGACCCATTATCATAAATACTATCCAAGTGGTTGGCATACGGTAATCTGGAAAAAAATATTGTTTTCGTAATATATTTATCTTTTTCTATTTTAATTAACTATTAATTTAATAGTGAGCTTCACGCTGTAGCCAGCGCAGAGCAAGGTAGGTAGAAGGAACTTAGTGCTAAGACACTCCGTTCCCCACTTTCAGCAAATCATAACATATATAATATTAGCTATATATTATACTAGATATACTTTTATTATTTTAAAGTCGATATATATATATATATATATATATATATATATATATATATATATATATATATATATATATATATATATATATATATATATATATATATATATATATATATATATATATATATATATATATGTCCGAATGTCTTGAATTTGGAAGGAAGCAAAAACGGATTGTCTTAAGAATAGATTTGCTCTGCCTTCCCTGCTACACTACAATCTATTGACCCCTCCACCACCCACCTCCCCCCGGGCAGTATTTTAGCCTAATTAGAATAATACTTTGATTTTATAGCATTGGGTAAATATTATTATATACTTACAAACAACAGGTGGTAGTTGAGGACCCTCAAGCAAAACGGGGGTGACTCTAGATATTTCTTCATCTTGTCCTCGTATCTTGGCTACTACTGTCCACGGATGATATTCAAGAATACTAGGATTATTGATGGCAATACCACATTTGCCTTGTGATATTTGAGATAGATTTATGTAATTATTTGGCATATTTTCTGTTGTGAAACCTGAAAAAAAAAATACATAAAAATTTGGTTAAAAATGTTTAATTTATTGGGGTTTCACTTTTAAGTACCGATATCTTTAGTCAGGCATTTCTAACTCGCCATATATAATATGATTAGGCACAATGGATGGATGTCGAAATATATAACGTGATGCAATTCTTATTTTTTTGAAAATGATGTCTCTTTTATGTAAAATTTGTAGAAAAGATATTTTATAAATAAATTTACCTAAGCCGTCGATGCGAACAAATCTACAGTAGTCCAGTTGTCTGTTGTCATAAACTTGAGCTTCCACAATAAGTTGCGAGCGCTCCATGCGCTGCTCAGCTACCATTGGGTCTGAAAATATTTGAAATAAAATGTAAGAAAGCAGCAAATACAGAAATCTTATTTATCTTGTCGCGTATCTTTTTTATGTTATTGAGCTGAGTGACGCGAAACTCTTACTGTTCAAAAGTCTGTTTCGTTGTAATGCTACTCCTCCTAAACCGTTAAATCTACAGCCCAGAAATTTTGCAGGAACGTTGTGGACGACTCGTTGATACCAATGAAGTAGTTTGGTAATAATTGTAATTATAATTTTTGAGTAAATGGTCAAAATGTGTCCCATAGAGTTAAGCTGTGGAACGTTTTGAAATTCACGCGCGCAAATTGAACTTTGACTAACCTAACCCAGATAACCAGTTATATTTTGGGCCATATAGGTTCGCTCAGCTCCACTCGCCGTGCACAGCATGTGGCGGATCCTGTTTATTTTTACGATTAAAATTACGTTATTTGGTATATAATATAGTATACAATAACATTTCTGTCGTTCGTCAACAACCATTTAAATTCAGATTTGATGCTTCAATAAAATGAATAATACTTATGATTCTTATTTCAGTCTTCACATATTGTTTTATACATAGATACAAACAAAACAATTCTTACCAACGACAGTGACGTTAAACGATGAACGTTGTTCAGGTTCCTTCTGATCTAGGAAGCCAACGTGACAGCTCCATAGGCCGGAGTCAGCGGTTGCGAGACTGGGGAACCTGATGCCGCACTCGCCAGCATCCAAGCCAGAGCCAAGATAAGTTGCTTGGTCGTGGGAGTTGCCTGAAAAATTAGATATGTACATATATATTATGTTTACAATACAAAAATTAGAAAAAACTCGATGTTAAGGTATTTTGTAAGAGATTTTGTTTTCAATTTCTATCTACATACCTATAGCGAGGTAGACAGAGGGAACCTCGTATTAAGACAGTGGAATACGAACATCAATCTAAACACATTGTTCTTGGTAATGTAAGACAGTATTGTTATTAACAATATAATCAATAAATATCTTTTTAAATATTTTATATTCAGGGGCAATTCGGACTCAGAGGCCACTAAAGGGTTTCGTGCCAATTTTAAGATTGTAGGTCAACTGGATGCTCAACTTATGGAACTTGACAAACTTAAGTTATGCCGGCGTAGGCACTCATTTTGTATGCAATCAATTATAAATTTCAAGTTTGTAATTATGTTTGTACATTTTCTTTGAAATATTTTAAAAATTTCATTTATTTTTTTGTAATGTAAGTTATTACTTTGTGCCACATTATCGTAATTAGAACGCGGCGAATACTACAAAATGTACCGAAAACCGTGCATAAATGCTCGTATCTTTTGGCTTTTTTTTCTATGCTAAAGGGGCCGAAGTCCTGAATATTTGATAATTATTTCAGATTGATAACCACACGATCTCGAGATAAATGGTGTTGACAGACGGACAACCAACAAACTTTTTTCCATTTGAGATATGGATCCCTAAATTCTTAGGGTCCGGAAAAAATAATATAAAAAAATACCTGGTCCAACATTAAATACGGTGCCGTTTCGTGCCCTAAAGTAACAGTAACTGATGGGCGCCTGCACGGAACATGACATCGAGACACTGTCCCCAGCAATACTGGAGATGGCATCTCTAGATGCACTTAGGGTAGGTTCTGGAATCACAGAAAAAAGGAATTAAACCTATATATAATATTACTATATTGTAATCCACATATTACACCACATTTTGCCTAATTGGGAAAACGGTTTTTTTTTCAGCTTCACGCTGCATCTCACATATAGCAGTGGAAACAGAGGGAAAATAGTGTTAAGGGTTTTTTTTTAATTAAACGTACTTCGAGCTGGGGCAGTTTTGAGTATGCCATCATACATACATGTTTGTATATTGTCTGTCTCAGACAATAAATTCTATATTCTCATCCATCCTACCTGTAACAACAGCCGCAGCTACTTCAGGATCTGTCATAGCCCAAGGACATAAAACTTTAAGGAAACCATAGAACACATCGTCTTCAGACTCCATAGCACAGCGCCAAAGCCCCAAGTCTTCTACTTCAGGGTCAGTAATCAGAAGACCGCAGTCGTGAGGGTGAACGTCAGATTGGTAACTGAAAAATAAATTATTTTCAATTTGAGTTTTTTTTAGCTTCAAAATTTTAGGCTTAACCTTTTTTTTTCATAATAAGTATTTGAAGATTATCTCGAATGCGATATAAGAACTAGAATTCTTATCAATTCTGTTTTTTTACATGCAACAGGGTAGGCATAGATAATCTAATAAATCAAGGCATTTAAACCTCATCTTTCTGGCCAAATTTGAGTGGTTGAGACCTCGCATGGTAAGTGGCGGAGCTAAACGCCGTGTGAAACGAAGTTACAAACTTTTTACGTGTTAACATAGATTGCTTATGTTACAAATATGATCGTATCTTATTCGAAATAATCATATTTAAAATATATGTTCCTTTGCTTGAATGAACCGGATGAACAAAATGAAGAATCATTAGTTAAATTCTCTCTGTCTATGTGTCGCGACAAGAGATATATGACGATAAAAAGCATAATAAAATAATTCTAAAATTATAGTATAAATAATAATAACATAGGTTGAGGCCAGTCCTGGACCAAGGTACAGGGGCACAAACGTGCGACTGTAAACTCGACAGGTTTAGGGGTCAATTCTCAGTCGAGGAAATAAAATATTTATATTTTCACTTCCTGGCTCTCTCCCAGGCTCCCTCTGCGCAACCCGCTGAAGCTATAAAAAAAGGTCAAAAAAGAAGACAAAACCGTTATATGAATAGAAAAATTCGAAGCAATTTAATATTAAGATAATATGCAGATCACTGTAACTTTGTAAATAATAAACCTATCTTTATGGCTGGTATCTAATTAGTAAATACAAATATCAGGTTACTACAGGATATGTACCTACGTCACGTGATACATCCATTTCATACATATTTAGTTTGTATGCTTTTTCTTATCACGATTAGTCAGTTCTCAGCTATTTTAAGAACTGCCGCAGACAGCTGTTAAAGGCTTTTAGATAAACGACGTATAAAAAAACATCAAATGGGTCATTAAATATTTTAAGTACTTACCTAATGAAATATCTGTACGTATTGCCTTATATTTTTACCCGATTACGGTGAAGCAAAAAAGAGGATTATGATTTTGACTTGTATGCATGTATGTGGGTATGTATGTATTATTAGGTTTTGCTTGCATTCACCTGATAATTGCTAGATTTTATAAAATCACTTATAAACTAGTAAGGTATCATAATTGGACCAATAACAAGAATTCAGATAACTCCATAATAAGTTAAATAATAAAAAGAAATAAAAAAAATCTGTGAAATTATGATGGTTAAAGGATGATAGACGTGATCGTATGCCACCTCCTATAGCAAAACAGATTCATTATAATAATAAATTTAAATCAAAATGGCATACGATTGTTACGATTTCATATTTACAGTTTTGATATTCGCAATAATTTACTATAAACAATGTAAATCGACCTCTTTGTTTAATTAAAAGAATACCGAACACAGGTTGTGTTCGGTATTTTCTTTTCAAAATTAAAAAGAAAAATGTAGAATACATTGATTTGATAGGTTTCAAGTCGCTATAAATACAATTTAAGTAGAAATTAAAAGCTAAAAATATACAAATGTAAAAAAAGTACAATAAATCATATTCTACTTACATACATATGGGCAACAATATAAAAGTAATACGACCCAATATGACGAAATATGACGACCAAGATAACCTAATGCCATTGATTTTAATCTTTTTAATACTTCCAATACCTACATCTTTTTTTATTATTCTAAATCATATATTATATAATACCTAATATCACCGTGTACACTAACATACATACGTAGAAACTATATATTATAAAGATTTTTATGCATAACATATAAAACATAACCTTGTAACTATGGTGATATGATAATGATGATGATGATGATAAATTGTATTATTGTTGATTAAATAAATAAAGTTTTTTTCTTACCCAACTGAAGCGCCATGGTAGGAGAACCTGTCCTCACCAACTCCCTCATTTGCGATCAAAATACGACCGGATGGGTGACGGAATTTGCAAGAACTAATAACTTGTGGACTAGACACTGAACAAGTCAATGAAACTGTAGGTTTATTAGTTTCAACTTTTGTACTAACAACTGGTTTTGCATCTGGAATAATAAAATGATGACGTTAGACGTAAAAATTTACGTTTAAATATTATTAGGGAAACAAAAATTAAAGGCATCTGTTGTAAAAAAAAAATTAAACAGACAAATTATATAATATATAAGTTAGAAGAATAAAAAAACCGGACAAGCGTGAGTCAGGCTCGCCCACCGAGGGTTCCATACTAAATTTGGATGTCTCGGTCTTTTCCTTAAATTCAGGCTTAGTTTAGTCAGAGTCCTTTAATTTGATACCTCATTTAAACTAACGGCTTTAATATTAAAATTTTATCCCCTTTTGTGGATATTACTTTTTAGGATTTAACCATAAATGTATAGTTTTCAGATATTTTCATGAACTAGTATAATAATATACGAGTAGATGCTAGGTGCCAAATTTTATAATCTTAGGTCAACCAGAAATACTCTACTAATTTTGAGTCCATATCGATATTATTAACGGCCATATCTTGTTGCTTAGTAAATATAGAAAAATGATTTTTTCATCATCAAAATCATGAGGCCGTCGATATATGATTTGAATTTTAACTCCATATCTCCAAGCGTTCTTGAGATGGAAGGTCTTAACAGACAGAGAGACAACAGAATGATCTTATTAGGGTTCCTGTTTTCCTTAAAAAGTATGGAACCCTAAAAAAAATAATTATGTAAATTTTTAATATTAACAATCTCTTAATGTATGAAGATGAACTTGCTTACCAGCTTCGACTAATGTAACATTGAATGAAGAATTTACAGTTAGAACTCGACCCGGCAAGCCGACACTCATGCTCCAAACTCCCTCATGCTTTAATAAGGCCCGGACTATAAAAATTTGACACCTGCCAAATCCATCATAGTAAACTACGCCATCAGGCCCAACTGCTCTACAGTAAACGGCATCTTCTGCACCGACAACTTCAGCTACAGGCCCGTCTCGAATCCAGATCACATTTGGCGATTCATCAGGTCTGGCAGCTTGGGAAAAAATAAGAAAATAATTAAAAAAATAAAGAGAAACTTTTATGTAAATTAAATAATTTACTAATAATAACGTCAATCTGTTAAATATGACGTTTTTAAAGGAATTCAGTACTTAAAAATATTACACTACCACATAAAACGAAACTATTAAGAAATAATGAATAAATTTTATAAAAGCAATAAATCACTTTCTCTACTATCTTGAGAAGTCCATTTAGAGAACCAAATTATCGGAAAGAAGAGAAAGCAAAGAAGAGAAGAATATAAAAAAAAATCAGCTTCACGCTGTATACCGCACACAGCAGGATAGGCAGATGGAACCTAGTGTTAAGACACCTTTTTCCCCACTTTCAGCCCAATTCTGGAGGCATTGCGTGTTGAGTGGCAGAACACAACGCCGCGCTATGCCTCGACACCAGAGCGAAGAAATGGAAATATAAATTTAAGTAAATATTTTATCTCCTCGAGTAGGAAACGAAGAACCCACAAGCAGTTGGATTTACTGTCATGGTTTTGACAGTCACACTTTGTGCTGCTGCGCCACAACTGCCTTCAGACCAGTATCAAAATGTACATTATTAACAATTTGTTAGTGGATTAGAATTATTTTTAACTTTAATATACATTTTTAATAATTCCGTTTAAAATATTTACCAGTAACAGTCACAAGAATTGGAGCTCTGTATATAATTCCATTTCCATACTCAATGGTCCAATTACCACCATCGTTTCCTTGAATTCTTCTCACAATGAAACCACATCTTTCTACATATCGTTCGTCTTTTGCATATTCATTCCCATTAGGAGACAAAAGTCGACAAGTATCAAATGAAACTATAGCATTTTTTAAACGTACATATAAATCATTTCCTTCTTCTACAATCACTGCGCTGGCTGAAGCATTTACAATTTCTGTAACATTAGAGAACACTCCATATAAATCTTATCAAAACATAATATATTTATAATAATAAATTGACATTTTAATAATGTGTTTATCATTTAAGTAGATGTTATCATTAGACGTGACCAGATACGCGTACGCTCAAATCATTGGGCTTAACATATTCACAATCTGGTAATACCTTCTACATGGATTGAAAACTTCAATCTTATTTGGTGTTTGTCTGAGAATTTATGACCATCAGATACTAAAGTCCAATTTCCTATGTCTTCATCAGATTGAACAGTAATTGCTATAGAACAGATCTGAGAGCTTTCTATTATTTCAATATTTGATATATTAAGTTTATCCAATTCAACTTGTTCTCCGGAAGGTTTTATTAAACTACAATTTTCGTTTCTATAAAATACATTATCGCCAATCGTAATTATATGTTTATTTCCAATATTGGAATTAAAATTTTGTTCGTCTGCATACGATATTCCTACTGCTTGAGGCGTAGCTTCAGTGGAGACTCCTAAAAAGAAAGTAACGTTTTTTTAACTTTTTTAAAGTGTTATTCCACACTTAAGAAAGAAAAATACTTATTTAGAAAACGTATAAAAATTTAAACGTAGCCGGACTTGTCACGTATGGCTTAGTGGTTAAAGCGCCTGGTCGGTTTCAAGGAGGCGCGGGTTCGAGTCCCGCTACGTTCAATTTTTTATACGTTTCCTAAATAAATAAGAAAGTATATATCTAATGATAGATTAAAATCGTATATCACAGATTAAATTCATATCCAATCGAACTTATATAATATGCATTCACTATGGGCTAATTTAAAAACTAAGCAACTAATAGATAAAATACGATTTCAAATCGTACATTTATCACTTATTATACACATTTTTTGTAATTCTACAGTAATAAATATACAATAAAACCTTGTATGGGTAATAAAACTTGTTCACAGTCAGCTTCTTCACTAGTAGGTATTCATTTATATATCGACATATTTTCTATTTTATTCCGACTACTGGCGTTATTATTAATTATGATAAGCTCATTTATATCTAAGAGCCATGACATTCCTCACTTCACTTTAACTATAATCTGGTTTATTTAATTCCATTAAGTATTTTTACTATATTAAATTACTATATTGTAATTATAGCTATGTCAACATCAATCGATGTCGTTCTTTTATACAAATCTTTGATTTCATAATTTAACACTAATAGCCCAAGATCCTAGGGCCGCCAGACCTACGTCATTTTAGCAAAGCTGAAATTTTGAGGACTATTATTAGTCTAATATGTAGTTAAGACAGTATGCGTAGTCACTCACGTAAAGGGTCTGGTGACAATAAATATGCATTCTTTATATTATTTTTAACAACATATTTAAATAAGACCATTTCTACTTTAACGTGGGTGACTATGTGCCTTAAATTGGCGCTACCTCTGAATTCTGAAAGCCACCCTTTCAAGTGAGTAAGTAGGCATACCGCCTTAACTACATATTAGACTTTTAATCCTCAAAATTCTATAAATTTTAAGTGGGCACAGCCACGTGTGACTCGCTATTACTTTTATAGTTTAACCAAGCAGAGTTTTTAAATCTTAGAATTTAATTTGTATGACATCAATCTTATATACAATTGAAATTCCTTCTTTATTCTTAAAGTTATTAATAAAAAAATGTTGTTTCTAAATCTAACCTTGTGGAGGATTTACCGTGAGACTGTAAGACTGTGATCGAATAGATCCTGACTCGTACTCGGCGGTCAATGTCCACAACCCTGTATCACTTTCGTCGATGTTAGTAACGTTAGCCCTACATTGTATAACATCTGTATCAGGCACTTTTATGAATTTATCATCAGAATTATCATCGGGCTTAAATTCGACTCTGCGACCTCCTGGTCCTTCCAGGTAACATTTTGTTACGACATTTGGAAATGTATATATCCCAGTTTCTAGTATATCTCCTATATCTAAAGTGACTACTGTAGGCAAGGACTGTCCATATGCAACATCTGAAAACATAAGTTATAGTTATTTACTTTATAATTATGATGCTAAATATTAAAGTTGTAATTATAATATAAAAATGATAAAAATTGTTATTTAGTTAGTTTATTTTTACAAAAAGGTAATATATGAATATATATTACGCCACTAGTAAATTTTGGTTTAATAGGAGTAGAGATAACCAATAAAGTACTGAAAATAGAGAGAAATTAGAAGGTAAACAAATTTTTCCTTCGAATGGGATTCGACTCTACAACCATCGCATTCAATCAAACATATTGTAACAGAACTGCAATAAAGTAATGTCACTTATTCACATTAATTATAGTATACTGAGGCCAGTCGTGGTGCAGGGACACAAAGTGTGACTGTAAAACCGACTGGTTGTGGGTTCGATTTCCACTCGAAAAGATAAAATAGTTACTTAAATTTATATTTCCATTTCTTCGCTCTGGTGTCGGCAAAAGCGGCGTTGAGTTCTGCCACTCAACACGCAATGCCTCCAGGATTCGGCAGAAAGTGGGGAACGGAGTGTCTTAACACTAGGTTCCCTCTGCCTACCCTGCTGTGTGCGGGATACAGCGTGAAGCTGATTTGTTTATTTATTTTAATTATAGTATAAATATTAAACGCATTTAATAGTGCAGTAACGATCAAGAGCAATTTATTGACACATTTTTGTAATAATTTCAAGTTGTTGTTTAGGAATGTGTCTTTCGCAATGCATTCTTTTGTGTTGCCATTAATAAACATCATATTTTGTGTGTGACTAAGTGTGACTGTAAACGTGACTGGTTGTGGGTTCAATCCTGGCGAGGCGTTGAGTTACGCCAATCAATAGGTTATGGCCCAAGAATTCGTGTCTTAGCACTAGGTGCTCTCTGCGTACCCTGATGTGGGCGGGATACAGCGTGAAGCTGATTTTTTTATTCTATGTTATAATTATACTGTAATATAGACTAAAATAATATATAATGACGAATCATATAAATCGTATCGTTATTTTTTGGCGTTTTAAACCGAAGGTAAGTCTTAGAATAAATATTTAAATAAGCATTGTGCTAGGCGGGAATCGAAGCTACAATCATCACCATTATATAAATCAATCAATTATCAAATACGTCAACATGACGTCAAAGATAAATGTATAATAGAGTTTTCATCGCATTGTTCCTTACTTAGTAAGAAGTTATAGATAGATAGTTATTAGGAATATCGTAGCGCCGTGTTTTAGACAATCGCAATATAGGGGGTTCGATTACCGCTCAGTGGAATTAATATATGTAATTTTCTTTCATTTTCCTCGGTCTGATAAGACGAAGGGTGGTGTTGGGTTCCGCCATCCATCCACAATCAGAATGAGTTAAGTTAATTCTTTAAAATCTTCACATTTCAAGATAGCGGAAATATAAAAAGTTGATGCAGAATATTTTATTAGGTAGTTATCTCTATGAAGACATCTTACATGTCCTGGTACGATATCTTGATCTCTTAAGTGGTTTTATCTCTGTTTTGGATTTTTATATATTTATATATTAGATGCATCATATTAAATGCTAAAATCAAAGAAAAAACAAATCGTAATTTTATTCTAAAGAAATAGAGCAAAATTAGTTTGGTAGTATAGTTACTTAAAATATACTCTAGTGATATCTTTATAAATCATCCAAACTAGAATAAAAAAAATAAATAAAAATCAGCTTCACGCTGTATCCCGCACACAGCAGGGTAGGCAGGAGGGAACCTAGTGTTAAGACACTCCGTTTCCCACTTTCCCCTGAGTTCTGGAGGCATTGCGTGTTGAGTGAGTGGCGGAACTCAACGTCGCACTTTGGCTCGACACCAGAGCGAAGAAATGTAAATGTAAATAATTATTTCATTTCCTCGAGTGGGGATCGAACCCACAACCAGTCGATTTTACAGTCACACTTTGTGTCCCTGCGCCACGACTGGCCTCTAATTATATATGTATATAATAAATAATAACTAAACTTCTTTTTCCTTATAATATTTAGTAAAATATATTTTCATTTCGACTACAAAATTGACTGCAAATAAAAAAAAATACATAATTATCCACTAGCATGGATTCAAGGGCACAGAACATCAACGATAATTATTCGACACACGAACTCGTTTTACCGGTGGAAAGAGAAAAGGCTTTTACCAACCAAAAAGAAAACAATATTGCAACAGATTACAAAACTTGAAGGCTAAAACCTTAACCTTAAGACGAATGTAAACAACGAACAAGCTATAAAGATTTATATAGAAAATTTAACAACACTTAAAAGACGCTGACAACACCTTTTCTTAGTAAATCTTCTATTATTTATATTATTTTATAAAAATATTATATAAAACTTTCTGTAATAAAACACTCACTGACACTATATAATTTAAAAAAAACACACACCTGTAAGCAAAATGGCGTACGCGATGAAGCAGAGCGACCGCATGTTGCCGCTTCACACACACAACTGCGCACGCGCAACTCACTGGAAAAATGACCTCGCGCACACAAACTATAAACCCCTTATATCCTTGTAATTAATCAATACCGATCTGTAATATCAAATCCAACTTATCTTATCGCTAATTCATCTATATTTCGTTATACGAAAAGCTTCGCTGCTATGGCAGTGTTGCAGTAAAACTATAAAGTTGTTTTGGTTTGTTATAAAGACGGAGGCAGTCGTGGCGCCGGGCACAAGGGTGTGAGTGTAACGCGGTGGTTGTGAGTTCGATGCCCACTTCGGAGAATGAATTATTATTGAATAATATTTTCATTTCCTTGCTCTAGCACCAAGGCAAGAGTCGGGCGTAGAGATCCTCCAATCAACACGCAATGCCTCGAAAAAATCGGCGGAAAGTCGAAAACGGAGTGTCTTAATACTAGGATTAGTGCTCTATAGCTCTGTACCCTGCTCTATGCTATGGATGAAGCTGGTTTATTAATTTTATAAACACGGTTACCGCAGCAGAATCTTATACGGGTTTGTAAAGGCAACGCTTGATAACGCTCTCGTAATGCAAGCAAATATATTAATCTTTTAGATAAAGTAGATTTATCCTTGTTTGTAAAATTACATTCTACATCTCTTTTTAAATAATGTTTTTTTTTTATTGAAATCAGATTATAATAAGTTTACAGAGATTTTTGATGAATAAAACTTAGAGTATTTATAGAATATTAGTCATTCAAAAATAATTAATTGCAGTTTTGATTTGTTGATTTGATTCGTTTTTGCACAATATGAAATGCAAATTAAATAGAAAAATGTGAGCAAAGAAAATTTACTTCACTTTCTGTACAAAAATTGATGCAGATTATTAGATATATGCAGAAGTTTGAGGCCTTTCGTGACGCAGGGGTACAAGCGTGTGACTGTAAACGCGACAGGTTGTGAGTTCAATTTCCACTGAAGAAAATGAAATATTTAATATTTTCATTCCTTCGCTAACATCCTCTACTCTAGACGCAGTGCCTCCAGAATTGGGCGCTAAATGGGGAGCGGAGTATCTTAGCACTAGGCTGCCTTTGTCTACCCTGCTCCATGCAGTATACAGTGTGAAGCTAAAAAAAAATGATTTTTTATTTTATCTTTTAATCCACGGCATATTCTAATGTAGACACGACATAGAAAAGATAAGCTACAGTTAAATGCCATAAATATCGTGACTGACCGTTTCTTTTTACTGTTTGATCACGTTTTGTTTTATACGATTACTAAATATAGTTTAATAACTTGCAGTTAAATATATTAAACTGCAAGGTGCAGCAAAGCGCGGGTGGCGTGGGCGAAGTGGGCTCTCGGATATAAGTCTTCTGAAGTATGTATATACAGAGTGTTTTTGTCAGCACCACTTTAAATTAAATCACAGTTTCAACTACACCATAAAAGCATAATATAACTAAAAAAAATTTTTTTTCTCAAAAATCTTAATTTTTAATACAGTCAAATGTGGTGATTAAAATGGTCTTCAAAATTTACCTTTTTTTGGGAAACTGTTCAAGAGACGAGGGATTTTGTTTTTTACATTTTCTGAATGTAAAAAAGTCTTAAAATCTTGTTATAATAAGTTATACACTAATTTGATCTTGCTCTGCAACATATGCTAGCTCTTATCTATTTACAATGTTCGTGTATAACAATTTCTAATCACACATTATATACAAGATACGTTTCAATTGCTTTGTGGTACTTTACAAAGTAAGAAATAAGTTATTTTAAGATACCAAAATTCTTTTATATTCATTAATCAAATAGAAAAAGAAAACAAAAAAAAATTGTTTTGGTTTCTTAAGTTTTTTAGCTTTTATTTTATTCCATAATTTTAAAGGAGCAGTTATAAATTATCTATCTTCTTAATATACAAAGTTTAGTTGACAGTGTAAGTAGAATAACTAATTTTATTTTTCTTCAATAAGAATCTTGTTAAGGCGTAAGGTTATTGCTAGGGAAAGGTTATTTTTATTTTTAATATTAAATTGCTTGAATAGCGTATAAATTCGTAACTATTTAAATTTTACTAAAACCTACTGTATGGCATATATGTACCTATGTATAAGAATAAGTTTTAACTTTTGTGACGTTTCAGCAAAATCTGAATAACTCGATAGTTAGATTTTTGTTTAAACTTTACCTAATATTAAAATTTATTTTTAGCTAAATTATTCTAAGCCTACTCAACAGTATCATCTCATATTTTTTATATTTTTAAAGTGTTATTCCACAATTAGGAAAGAAAAACACTTTTTAGAAAACATATAATAATTTGAAAGTAGCAGAATTTGAACCCGCGTCTCTTAGAAGTCGTCCAAGCGCTCTGACCAACCAAGCCATACGTTCTCATCGGGCTACATCGAAATTCTTATACGCTTGTTTGAAACTTTTATTATTATAGCATTTGTAGGTAACACATGCAAGAGAAACCTTAAAAGTTGATAAAAAAAACATTTTTACGTAATTCTATAGGACTTTGATTGTTCTAATTATGTTTCGATATGATTATGTATACTACAAGACCTCCCAGAGCCAAGCTGGATACTGTAGGGTGTCCAATAAAACGATTCTTTTTTAAAATTTTATACTTCGATTGCACCTTATAAAGTATGCATGGACATATTATTCTATTCTCTCTACTGTATTTTATTTTTTTATATACCTATCATGAAAAAAAATCAAACTTTTAATATATGAAATATAAGAAATAAAACATAATATAAAGGATTCATTGTCTAATTTTTATATGAAATGTTTTATTGTATGACTGAACTGGTCAATTTCAAGATTTATAATGAAAAATATTACAGTATTACTTCTAAAATATATAAATAAATAACTTTTAATTAATTATATTCACAGCATAGATTTACATCTATTATCTCGAACATTTTCTATATATATGATGGGTAAAATTTTAGGTTATGACTAAAGTATAGAAATAGACAATCAAGATTAAGACTGAACTTAACTCAATTTAATAAGTCATTCAACTAAATAACACAGCATTTGTATTATATCAAAGAATCCGAATTTAAAACTTAATAAAATTAAGTTATAAACTGTGTTAATGTACGGGGTGGAAGTGTCAGCACAACTTTAAATGAAACCACAGTTTTAACTACTCTATACAAGCCTAATACAATATTCTTTTTCCCAAAAATGACAAGAGTATTTTTTTCAAATAAAATAAATAATAAAATTATTGTTATAAAATAAAACGCCATTTTTCAAGAACGACGTACAATGACAAACCTATCAAAGGGAAACCGCCGCATACGCCTCATTCCGAAATCGAGTCGTAGTTATTGGTGGCAAAGTTCAAAGTTGTTTAACTTTTAGCAGTATTTTTGTAGTAGTATGTGTTTACGTTATTGGTATCGATGCGTAGCTGCGTCACATGAAATACAGGTATGGATAAACATCGTGAAATGGAAAAAAATCCTACGTCGAAACCGTTGAGGTATCTTTATTAATTTCTTTAGGTATGGATTTAAAATATTTTACTCTATATACTGTTCCCGCAAAAGGGGCACTGACCTATACTAAGCCAGTAGAACAAAACGGTATTTTTTTTACATCACAAACAAACCACCATCGTCACCCTAGTGACATTTCAGTCGAGTGATTGTAGTATGCGGTGTCCGTTCACGTGGAACAGTATTTGCCCCAGAGACCGGAGGCCCATGTGCTCGGTGTGTTTGTACGCCTCATTATCACTAGGGATGCTATTGTTTTTAATAAA
Organism: Heliconius himera; assembly: GCA_021202915.1. Lineage (NCBI taxonomy): Eukaryota > Metazoa > Arthropoda > Insecta > Lepidoptera > Nymphalidae > Heliconius > Heliconius himera. The sequence continues at coordinate 231,973 of JAJHJA010001005.1, forward strand.
TAAGTAATTTTCATATATATATAAAAATATATATTTTTAGGTAATCAGGTGAGATATAGAGATGTGCTTGGACATGTATTTATTTGGCTTAAGTAGTAGACAGAGTAAACCTAGTGTTGAGGCACTCTTTACTTTCCGCTGAATGTTGGAGGCATTGCGTGTTGAGTGGTGGAATTCAACAACGCGCCTTTTGCCTCGATACCAGAGCGAAGAAATTTAAATATATATTTAAATATATTTTTGAATTTTTTTTTTACAGTTTTTGTCCATTTAGTTACACTGTGGTTCTTATTTATAAACGGCTCTCAACTCTGAGATCTATCTTAAAAGCGATCTTGAGATGCCATTTTCATTTATAAATTATAATCTAGAAATGAGAACGCAAGACCGCTCTTTAGATCGATCGATTAATAAATACGAGCCCTAGGCTCGTGGGGTACCTAAAAAATATGTGTTATAAAAATTATTGAGCCTTATCTTATCATATATTTGTAATGGAACCTGGAAAAGCAAAATAAATTAGAAATATTAAAGTATTTTAAGGTTTAGTTTTTTTAGGTTTACTCATAGCAAGCAGTAAGGATGTGTCTCGTTGGACAGGATAGTATCTCCATTGAGACACATACCACATGCATCTCAGTAGCGTTTTATAATATATTCATATTATAAAGCGCGGCTTTCACGTATTAGGGATGGGTTTCATCGTAGATGATAGTATCTCGTCTCTCTCTAACGAGATACTATAAACTAAAATGAGATACATCACTACCGCTTACTATAATTTTAGTATTTATGATAGAATAAATATTTGTCGACGATCGCATATATTTGTACATATTTTACGTAACTTGGTCATGGCCTTTTTATTTTACATTGTATTATTGTAATACTCATTTTAAAATATGTTTTATAATTAAAAAGAATAAAAAGAAAAAATATACTGTATGTATAAACAGTAATTTGAATAGCTCGCGTTTTTAAAATAATAAAAATAATACAGCGTTATCATAAATCATAATATCTAACTACATATAGATACATTGAGGCCAGTTGTGGCGCAGGAGCACAAAGTGTGACTGTAAAATCGACGGCAAGTGGGGAACGGAGTGTCTTAATACTAGGTTCCCTCTGCGTACCCTGCTGTGCGCGGGATACAGCGTACAAGCTGAATACCCCTATATCTATGTAACATACAACATAGAGCGATAAAAGCATCTTTCTTTTATTATAAAATCTGCTAGTATAAACCTGTCCAGAACACAGAAAGCCGAAAACGCCGAAAGACCAGCATAACAAAAAAAGGTACTTTCGTTTTTTTTTAAGGTTTTCTAAACTATAAAAAAATCTTTGAATAATAATATAATTTGAACTATAATATTAAAAAAAATAATAATTGTTTTTACATTTTTAATTTTACAATTAAACTCAATTATTCAGCTGATGTCGATCTTTTAGAAAAATATATCTTGTAAAATATTTTTCATATTTGAACATTGTTTCTAACTATCTTATTCTGCTTACGTTTTAATATTATTTTTTATTCAAATTAAGTATGTTAAGATATTCCGTTCCACTTTCCGCCTAAATTTCGAGACATTGAACGTCAATCTTAAAAAAAAAGTTCCCAAAAAAAAATTGTAAAAAAGAAAAAAGATTTCTTTTCATAGTGTCATCAACCCTGTTCAAAGTCCCAACGCGTGATTTTCACAGAGTGTTAACAGGGCTGCCTAATTTTAGCACAGTCACGCCATTTTAAGGTTAGGTCAGTTGGATGTTGGGTGTGAACTCATTACAATTGAATAGATAATGATGTTTAATCAAGCATCGTATACGTTTTTACAACTTTCTAAAAAAAATATCTTCTATCTAGTGCGAAAGGTTAAAAATATATTAATCAGCTTCACGCTGTATCCCGCATACAGCAGGGTAGGCAGAGGTATTCCAGTGTTAAGACACTCCGTTCCCCACTTTCCGCTGAATTCTGGAGGTATTGCGTGCTGAGTGGCGGTACTCAACGCCGCGAAAATATAAAACCGCGCCGTTAAAAATATATGAAATAAGCAATAAGATCCGTTTAGGTCCGTATAATTAGGTCACAATGTTTGTAGGAAACTTAAGACGAAAGTAGATTCAAAGTGTGGTATTTTTATTTTTTTTAATCTTTATGGTTGTTTATATTTTTAGAGGCCAGTCGTGGCTCAGTGGTACAAAGTGTGACTGTAAAACCGATTGGTTGTGGGTTCGATCTTACGCGAGGAAATGAAATATTTCTTTGTTTTATGTGTCGAGCAGCAAGGTGCGGCGTTGAGTGTGGTACTTAACGCTCTACTCTACACTCACTAACCACGCAATTCCTCTAGAATTCGGCGGAAAGTGGGGAACGGAGAGTCTTAACACTAAGTTCCCCATGCATACCCTGCTGTGTGCAGGCAAATAAAATTTATGTTAAATATATTTTTTTATTTGCTCTATCTACCTGTATATTAAAATATGTATGTAAATACTTATATCGTAATCTGAAATTTATACCTAACTCTTATCATTTGATAATTAAATGGAATGCATACATTGTTATAATCGAATGCCATATAAAAATAAAACAAAATTATTCTAATATAATATTTCATAATTTAAAATAAAACAGCTTTGCGCTGTATCCAAAGGGTACCTTGTGTTAGACATTCCGTTCCCCAGTTTTAACCAAATTTTCACCTGTCTCTTTGCGTAGGTACCAGAGCGAAGAAATTAAAATATTAACAAATAATAATAATTCATTACCGCGTATAGAGATCGAACCCACAACCGTCGCGTTAGTCACACTCTTAGCCACAGCGGCCTCGTCTATAATACGATTAGATTATAACAAAGCGTATTAAAACCTTAACTAAAGTGATTTACCGTTTCATTTCGCGTCTAGAACCAATCACAATCACAGTCACATAGCAGACAACTAAAAGTATGAACTTTTCTTTTGCTTAAAAGAAATGTGTAAACGGCCGTGGCAAACACAATTTGTATGTAGAGCGAAACCAGACAAGAATAACTTAACGCTACAATATTCTATTATGACCTCTATATATAGTGTTATAAGGGCTTAAATTGTAAACAGGATGTTGTATTCTAAAGACATTTCTCAGTTCAGAAGGGAAGGCGACCGGCGCGGCGACTCTACCATGCTTGTTTCACGTCATCAGTCAGCCACGGTGCCGCGACGGGAGTATACGTTTTCGGTTAAACTAGGAGTATCAAGGAAAAAATAACTTTAATTAATTACTAATTCACTTAAAAAACAATCAGCTATCTAAGTGTACATACAGCGTGTGTATTCTATGTGTGTTTGTGTGTGAATCAAAGGGACCCAACCTTTCAAATATCGAAGTAAGTACTGTAGAGGAACTTTTCGAAAGTTTTCGCTTAAGATTTACATTGTGAATTTGGGGTATCGTATATGATTAATTAGATCCAATATAATTGAGTATGTGGCGTCCACTATTCCGTTACTCTTGGCTTTTGAACTTGCCTGACTGCTTGACTGAGATCACACGTTTCTTTTATTGTTTAAAAATAAAAAAAAATCAGTTTCACGCTGTATACTGCATATAGCAGAGTAGCCAGTGAGAATTTAGTGTTAAGACACTCCGATCCCCACTTTCCGCCGAATTCTAGAGACATTGCGTGTGGAGTGGCGGAACTCAACGCCGCGTTTCGTCTGACACCAGACCGTAGGAACGGAAATATAAATTTAAATAAATATTTATCTAAAAATATCATATTTTCTCTTATTATTTAACAACAAAAGTAAAAATATCCTAGCACATCATCATCAATTAAGTCAACCAAGTTGTCGCCATGACTAAGCTGCGGCCGCTAGTGTGTATAATAAATATTTATAAGTGGTGTGTTTGTTTAGATATCACTTGCCCAGTCTGCGGTCGTAACGCGAAGTTTCACGAAGATTACAGATAAACTTCCACTGGCGAGAAGAGTTTTTGTGTCGTATTTTCTTATATATATGCGGGTATTACTCGAGGCTGTCGTTGTGGGTTCGATTCCCACTCGTGGATATAATATCTACAACTAAGACAAAAAGTCCTCATTGAGTTTCGGCACTCAACACGCAATGCGTCGACAAATTCAGCGAAAAGTGGAGAATGGAGTGTCTTAACACTATAGGTTATGTCTGCCTGCCCTGCTATGTGTGGGATACAGCGTGAAGCTGGTTTCCTATTTTTTTTTACTTAGACTTACTTCATATAATGTTCTCTCTTCATATAAATTCCACGAAATGGTGTATGACAATAGTAGCCACCTCAATAAAAAGAAGCTAATCGATCGTTGCTATTAGCGACTATTGTGTTTTATTTTAGTCAATATACGAATATATTTTACAAATAATGCATATAAATATTATTATTATTATTATTGTACTTTTTTCAACTCTAAAATATAATAAATACTTACTTGTAGATACTTCTTGTTTAATCTAAAGTAAAAGAAAAATCGCATAACAATATTTTCTTTTAATTAAACTGAATAGGCAGACAGAGCTCAGTGTTAAAACACTCCGTCCTTCACTCTTTAACTATAGTAAAGTTGAAGCGTTATGAGTGGTGGAACGTACACCATGTTTTGTCAGACCACATTAAGGAAACGGAAATATTTTCCTTTTAACTTAAATATAAAATTGTAATTATTGCATGCACCTCTCGTATTATATAAGGTAAATAGCGAAAATAATAGAAACATAGTTTATTTTTCTCTCTTCTTTTCGCCTATGTTGCTAATATTGTGTGTTAGATGGCGTCATCAACCGTATTTAATAAAATGAAACCGAAAAACGATATTTTTAGGGTTCCGTACTTTTTAAGAAACAAAGGAATCCTTATAAGATCACTCTGTTGTCCGTCTGTCTGTCTGTTAACAAAAAATCTTAGCCCTCTACAATTATCAGTTTCTAGATCATGGTTATAATACAACAGTGTGTTAAATTGTATGAAAAATCATTTTTGAGCATTATTCTCTGTTAATCTAAGTTGAATATTAATCTTAATAATATACACATAACCGTATCTGGAGAAATATATTTTCTAGGGGGGGCTGGACTTTAGCTTTGAACAGATATGTTCGTGTAAATGTTACTTTTTACAATTTGTTGGGGTAAATTTTGTTGTAAGTAAAATTTTTGGGGTCGGCACCAGGCTATACTGGGGTGGGCACGGCTCCCGGCTCCCCCATTCCTACGCCTATGAATATATGTTACTAGCAACTAGTCCTAGTTCAAATCTACTCAGCCTGGTAAATCTAGTACAAATTGAACAAATACACTTCTAAAATACGTTACTAAGGCGTCAATTTTAAATACCTTTATTAAAGTTTCATCTCATATAGAAACTCAATTTAATATGTTCCCCACTTTCTGCCGAATTCTGAAGGCATCGCGTGTTGAGTGGCAGAACTCAACGCCGCGCTTAACCTCGACACCAGAGCGAAGAAATGGAAATATAAATTTAAGTAAATATTTCATCTCCTCGAGTGGGGATCGAGCCCACAACCAGTCGGTTTTACAGTCACACTTCGTGCCGCTGCGCCACGACTGGCCTCATTCAATTTAATATTCAACTATAACATAATATTTATATAATTGTTATTAAAATACGTTAATTCGCGTTTCGTGTGTGACGAACAAGTTAAAAACGAACGGTAATAAACAAATGACTAATACCTAACTAAATAAGAACTAGAACTACATGCGACGAGGAAAAACGGTAAAATATGTTAAGTTGACAATGATCGAGGCGTACAATACAATGTTAGAAATGACATATATTGAAGATAAATGAGACGGAAACTCGAACTAAAATGATGCATATCTATCCTTTTACATTCGGATAATATCTGCATATGTATGTAAATGTAGAAGACATCTTGAATAGTGTAAAATATTATAAATTTAAATTAGATAAAGAGGCCAGTCGTGGCGCAGGGGCACAAAGTGTGCTGTAGGATTGACTGGTTCTTGGTTCGGTCCCCACTCGAGGAGTTGAAATATTTATTTAAATTTATATTTCCATTTTTTCGCTCTGGTGTCGGGACAAAGGGCGGCGTTGAGTTTCGCCACTCAATACGCAATTCCTCCAAAATTCGGCGGAAGCTGGGATACGGAGTGTCTTAATCCTTTGCTTACTCTGCTGTTCGCGGGATACAGCGTGAAGCCGATTTATTTATTTTAGATAAGTAAAAAGCCAAGAACTCGTTCTATTAGTCTGTCAAAAGTTAATTCCGGTAGTTTTGACGTTCTCTAATTTTATATTTCCATTCACCCCAGTCGTTAAGTCTCTACAGTAGAGCTCTTGTTTATTCGTTATTGTTTAATATTATCCAGTCGTGGCACAGGGGTACGAACGTGTAAATGTAAACGTGACAGATTGTGGGTTCGATTCCCGCTCGAAGAAATCAAATACTGAATATTTTCATTTCTTCGCTCTGATATTGAAGCAAAGCACGGCGTTGAGTTCTACCACTCAACACGTAATGTCTGCAGAAGTCAGCGGAAAATGGGGAATGGAAGTATTTCAATGATAATAGAGTATCTTAACACTAGGTACCAAGGTTCCCTCTGCATATTAAATATCACATCTTAAAATCTAAACCAAAAACACAATGTATCCAATTGACATTTTATTGTTGACTCCAGTCACATCAAACTTGTATCCAGACATTTTGCGAAATACGCTTGAGTGTAGAGTATTTTGTGGAAGAATGTTTAAATTTACGTCTATTTGTCACGACCAGGCCAGTTCGACGGCCGACGTTACTCAAATACTATTTTGAACATGTGAATCATATTAAATATAACAAAGAAAATTGCTTTATGGTACTAATCTGTTTAAGATTCTTTATATAATAACAAACACATACTATATAATGTTATTAACCTTACTTATTTTTAGAGATTTTTTTTGAGTAATTTTAAATTATCTGCTTTTCCATATGAAAATATTATAAAACCGACTTTTTTAGTATCACGCTGTGTGCCGCAAATAGCTGGGTAAGCATAGGAAGCCCGGTAACCTAGTGTTGAGACACTTCGTTCCTGTTTCCTAATTTTTCACAGCATTCCAGAGACATTGCATCTTGAATAGCGGTGCTCAACGCCGCGCTTTGCTTCGTTATCACAGTGAAAAATAAAATATTAAATATTTAATTTCCTTGAGTGGAAATCCAACCTGCAACCTATCGTGTTTATAATCGTAGCGCTTACGCTCCTGCGCCACGACTGGCCTCAACCAACTTGAAAGAGATATTTTTAAAATTAGTTATCTCTTATCAAACATACTATAGTCGTGGGTGTGAATCGAATCGGATTTTTTTTGTTTTAATAAAAAAAGGTTTTTAATGGCTGACTAACTAAACAAATTATGTATATGTATATTTTATTAAAATGTAAAAAAAATAAAAAAGGTCTTATACTGATTTCTTTATTATCTAGACTCATGCTACGTACAAAACGAACAAATTTAATTGTAAACTATCAGCGTTGAGTTCCACCACGCAGTGCCTCCATAATTCTGCGGAAATTGAGATATAGAGGTGTCATAATTAAAACTGAGTGTCTTAACACTATGTACCCAGGTTCCCTCTGTCTGTGATGTGTGGGATACAATGCCAAAAATTAAAAAAAATGTAAGCTAAAAGACTTTGTAAGTATTGCGAAAAGTCCAAGATTACTATTCCGCAGGAAACAAACCTACGATATGGTAATTTCACCATTACCATCCACCACACGTCCTCGCTTTGTCTCGCGCCACATCTAAAGCTGCCACAGACATACCATCTGCTGTTCAACAAAAGAGAAACGTCCTTTAAGAATCAGGCCGTTTCAATAATATGTTCTATTTCTTACCTTCACATAATTATATGAAATGTATTTTGTGACGTAAACTATTGTAATATGAAAATATATTAGTTTCGCAGCTAAAATAATATTTGCTAAAGTAAATTGCGCTTTACATGGAATCAATATTATATTATACGCCGCACTTCGCCTCGTTTTAAAGTAAGGTCAAAATACCTCCAGAATTCGCCAAAAAAAAATTGGGACGGAAGTGTTTTATGGACAAGGAAGTATCTTAACACTAGGCTCCCTACGTTCCGTTTTATGTCTATTCCCTTATATGTCGACTCAGACTCCAGAGACTCAGAATAACGTACTTCGTTTATTAAAAAGTTGGAAACAAAAGTATTTATTTTATAAAAAACTAGCGACCAAATCGCGACTACGCCTGCTTAAGCTTTTTGGTATGTTATATACAAATTATACATTTTTTTTGCATAAATAATAGCCTATGTGTTATTCTCATATATAAGCTATATTACCGTAAAGTTTCATCTAAATCCGTCCCGTAGTTTTTGATTAAGAAGTGGTACAAACATCCATCCTCACAATCTTTAACATTTATTATATTAGTAGGATAATAGGATAGATAAGATTCTTCTGTATTGGATCGAACCCACAACTATAGCGTTCAGTCAGACACGTTCCCAATGCGCTACAATAACGTCATCTAACATTCAGTGACATAACTATTGAACACATCTTGTGAAAGTTTCTCTATCGTGATTTTGCTATCAAAATTAATATATTACATAACAAGATGTGTCGACATTATTATTTGAATTGGAAAACAAACGTCTTTATGTATATTGAAGTCGTTTTAAATTCAACCATTTTAAATTTTTAGTTTTTTTTTTGTACTAGAAACTCTACTACATATTATATATAGACTCTATTCATTTTACTATTAAAATAATCAATAATAATGTATTCTAAAATTATTTATTTTTACTATTAAAAATATATTTAATGAATACATAATAACAACCAGTCATGGCGTAGGGGTACAAACGAGTAACTGCAAACGTGACAGGTTATGGGATCGATCCCTAATCGCGAAAATAAAATATTTATATTAAAATATTTATATAATTTCTTTGCTCTGGTGCCGAGATAATGCGCAGCACTGATCGCACTCAACGCACAGTACCTCCAGAATTCGTCGGAAAGTGGAGAACGGAAGTCTTAATGGGAGCGGAGTCTCTCAACACTAGATTTTCAGGTTCCCTTTGTCTACCTTGTTATCAGTGGGATACAGTGTGAATCTTTCAAGAAAGGAATATAAAATAAACAAAAAAATAAAAATTTTAGAACACAACTATAAAAATTTATACGTCACGATCGATACGAATTCCGATCAGCAAATGTAGTCTCAGTCTTGGTAGGCCGTCTTCGTCTCTACATTCCTCTCTCATTATGGCTTAACAAGTCCCTATAGTGATAAAAAAAAGTCCTTTTAAGGTGTGTTGAGAGAAATTCTCAATATTTATTGTATGTCAAGTTTTCTTATGGCTTTGTTCACATTTTTTTCTATCTATAAAAATATGTGTGTGTATATATTATTTTTTTGTTATTTTTACGGTTTCGTATCTCAAAAGGAAGAATTTTTATTATCTCATTACGCCGACTCGCACTTGACTGTTTTTTTTTAATATTATTTCATATTTTGATCACTTTGTGCAATAATGATTTCTTAATTAAACTTTTTTTTTTAAAAATAAGTTAAATATGTCAACATATGTGAAAAACTATTTAGAAACATTGATTGCGTCTCCTGCAATATTTTAAAAATTGCAAATACGTCATTGTTGCACCAAATGAGAGACGTAATAACTCAATTGGCCATTAAACCGACAACGATCGTTGCATTGCTATTTTTTTAAATAAAATAAATCAGCTTCACGCTGTATCCCGCACACAGCAGAGTAGATAGAGGGAACCTAGTGTTAAGGTACTCCGTTCCCCAATTTCCGCACAATTCTGGAGGTATTGTGCGTTGAGTGGCGGAACTCAACACCACATTTTTGCCTCGACACCAGAGCGCAGAAATGAAAACATATATATATAAATTAATATTTCACTTTCTAGAGTGGGGTCGAACCCACAACCAGTCGTGTTTGCAGTCACATATTGTGCCACTGCGCCATTTGCGACTGACCTCATTTTTTTTAATCTATTTATTTATTTTAATTTTTACAATAGAATTTCATACTAAAACAATAAAAAATAAAAACGAAAATATAACCTTTCTACCTTCACCTGTTAAGCCTAAGTCAAAAAGAAAGTTTCCCACGTTCAAGATATAATATTTTGTTTTTTTAAATCTTAAAATTAATAAGCGAATTCAGGTTTTACAAGGTATTCGTAGCGAAATGTGGAGCAGCATTCATTTGTTGATTATTATTGTAGGTATATATTATTTTTTTATTCGAGGCCAGTATATAATCCACTATAAAATCGACTGGTTGTGGGTTCGATCCCCACTCAAGGAAAAGAAATATTTATTTACATTTATATTTTCATTTCTTCGCTCTGGCGTCGAGGCATAGCGCGGCGTTGACTTCCGCCATTCAACACGCAATGCCTCCAGAACTTGGCGGAACTCGGGTAACGGAGAGTCTTAACACTAGGTTCCCTCTGCCTACCCTGCTGTGTGCGTGAACCTGTATATTATAAAACAAGTATATTGTCAGTTATGATGCGCAGATCATTAATCATCTTCCTTTTACCTCTTTTTTTAATTTGTGAAGCTTAGAAAGTGGGGAGCGTAGTATCTTTACACTCGGCTCCTTCTGCCTATCCTGCATGCTACATGCGGGATACAGCGTGAATAAAATTATAATATAAGTCTTCGTTTTACCTTTTTTCTTATATTTCTGTAATAAATTATTACAATTGTTATTCACGTAAATTATAATATAATTAGAGTTCAGAAAAGTTGAAAAGTTCTGAAATAGACGAAGAATTTAAATTAATTAATTTAGTTTCATGATATATCCTGCACATAATAAGAGGTAGGTTGAGGGAATACAGTGTTAAGACACGTAGTCCGTTCTAGAGGCGTTGCGTCGCGTATTGAGTGGCGGAACTCAACGCTGAAAGGCTCCGCGAAAAAGTTGAATTATGTGACAGCGATTATGAGCATGCAACTTGACGCTATATCAAGATAACATTGTAATTGCATCGCAAAAAATGCTAAAGTCACCATGACCTTAAGGTCACATACCTATTACAAAATTATAAAAAAAACAGAGTAATTAAAAAAATACTTAGGTAGACTTCATTTTACATACAAACGTGATTTTGTTTTGATATTTTTAACTTTTGTGTTAACTAAAAAAGGTTAAAAATACAGAAAAAAACAGATATAAATAACAAATAGCTGCCTAGGCAACTTCTTACGAAAGTGAGGTAAGGTTAAAGGCATATTAGTTAAGTTCTAGATAGTTCTATTTGTATCACCCATAGTACAGTCGTGATATAGATATTTTATTAGAAACAAAAACTGAGTTCTAACAACGAACTAAAAAGTAAAAAATAATTTTACATAAAGCAAACCGTACTTTGATTTTGTTAAGTGAATATAATGAAAAAAAAAATTATAATTTTGAAGTGCGGTGCCAAATAAAAAAAACAGGCTTAGTAATTCCATATTGTAGTAACGTTGTTGTAGCATTAGCTTGACATAAAAAATAAAAAAAAAACAGTCGATAACCGATAACCTCCTTTTTACAGAAGTCGGTTAAAAATAAATGACCATATAAGTTTATGACGTAAATCATAATTTGTAAACTATTGAACAAAATAATATTAAACGAAACCAAAGCAACTGTAGTTTTTTTGTGCTGTGAACATATAATATATTCGATAAGCGAGTTAATAAGGAAGTGACTAAAATTGACAGCCATCCATTATTATATTATCTTCAACAGGGAACTAGTGTCGTGACACATTACATTTTATGTATTTAATCGTGATTTATTTTTTTTAGTTTTTAGCTTCGGGCTGTATCCCATAAAGAGCAAGGTAGGCAGAGGGAACCTAAGTTCCTGTTGTTAAGTTACACTCCGTTATTATTAAGAAACTTTCATAATCCACACGAATTACTTTGAATATTGAATTAGTGAAATAATTAAACTTTAAACACTTTTTAAAGTAAAAAAGTTTCTATTATTTAAGAAGAGGTACTTTTATATAGAATTGCAATCCAAAAATTAATAATACTCTTTGTTTTCAATGCAATTTCGCTTTATTTTACTTTTATATTATATATATTTTTAATTATTGAATTTTAGTTTTCTATTTCATGATTGGTTCTTGTTAAATATTACGTTATTATTTTATTTGTTTGTGAAAATTTGTTATATTATTATATGAAAGGACGACTGCGAGGTGGGAGTTAATAGCTGCAACACAGTTTAATACTATTATGCAGTTATTACCGATTTAAGTTATTGCCATGTACGAAAATTTTGATTTAATAAATATTATTATTATTATTATAAATATACTTTATTGCACATTTAAAAAAAAAACATAACTTACAAACTTAAAAAATAATAATAATAAGAAAGTACAACAAGGCGACCTTATCGCTTAGAGCGATCTCTTCCAGGCAACCTTTGGATCTTGGAGTTGTATAAAAAAAATGTATATCTATATATATAAAAGGACTTGTGCTGACTGACTGAGGTAAGACGCACGAAGAGCCGTAACCGCTGTGCGTAGAAACGTGAAACTTGGGCAGATGTTTATTTTCATATTCTGGACATCCACTAAGAAGGGAATTTGAAAAATTTTAACCCTAAAGGGATGAAATAGAGGATGAAAGTTTGTATGGAATTTTTTTTTAATCTGTACCGATTCTTATAAAATTTTAAATCCAGACTCTTAAAAATATTTCATTGAACACGTATTTCATAGTTTTTAAGAATTCACCCCCTAAGGGTTCAAATAAGGGGTTGAAAGTTTATATGGAAAAATCTTTAAATTGCCACCGATTTTTATAAAAATTTAAATTCAGACTGTTAAAAATATTTTATTGAACACGTGTTTCGTGGTTTTTTTTTAATTCACTCCTAATAAGTGGGCGAAGCCGCGCGCGCCCTCTAGTATTATTATATTAATAAACTATTCCTTAACCAAAAATCCCACTGAACTCCATTGAACCTATACTATAGAAATAATTAATTTTAGTTCACACGAACCAATACACTTGCACATGTCGAAACGGTCGTGCACGCGAGGAATCCGGCCCAGAGACCATGCAACCGAAATAGAACCGCGTTGTCGTAGCAACCGCCGCCCGCTTCTTGTGATGGTTGCGAAAGGTTAAGTTCTTGGATATGGTTGTTTGTAAATAATATTTGGGTTTATTTGAAGATTGAAGTTTTGATAGAAGATTTTTTTTGTGTATTAAAGTTTTGTATTTTATATTTTCTTTATATGTTAGGTAAGTTTTTGTGTGATGGTGAAATACTTCTTCTTTTTTTTTAACGAGGCACAGCACGGCGTTGACTTCCGCCACTACCATGTTCTTTCTGCTAGCTCTGCTATGCGCGGGACGCAGATGAAGATAAAAAATACAATAATTAAAAAACTTATTCTAGAATAATAATATTTCAAATTCACTTTTGAAATAGCATTATTAAGCAGTTTTAACTGGCATAATAATATAATAATTAATTCTTAACTAACGCATTCACGCCATGATTTCCAAAACATCATATTCAACTTTTAAACAAAATATCATAAAAGAGTTTGCAATTAGTTCCCCACTTTCCGCCAAGTTCTGGTAGCATAGCGTGTTGAGTGGCGGAACTCAACGTCGCGCTTTGCTTCGACACCAGAGTTAATAAATGAAAATAAATATTTCATTTCCTCGAGTAGGGATCGAACCCACAACCAGTCGATTTTAAAAGTCACACTTTGTGCCACTGCGCCATAATTATAATATTTTACTTTACTTCATATAGTACTCTAAAGTGGTTCAGTAGGGAAGTGGGTAACATTCATATAGAGACACGAGCGCTTGGTAATTACAAATACATTTTCAGTGTATAAATCGGTTAACAACTCATAATTTCCCCTCACATTCTATGGAAGTTGGAAAAATAAATATGAAAACATTTAAAAATGCTTTTAAAATGTGAAACGTTATATGTAGAGTCCTTTTGTCTTTAGAATGACTTTTTATTTGTAAAGTGGAAAACTTAAGTATTTCGCGGATAAATGTGAGATTCTAATTGTACAATTAAATATGTAATGACAGAAGTTTATGAAATTTTGTATATTTACTTTTAAAAGTAATTCTAATAATAGCTTTATTTTTCTTAAGCTTCACGCTGTATCTCGCATAGAGCAGAAAAGGCAAAGGGAACTTAGTGTTAGAATATTCCTGTGTCAACCTTCCCTCAAATTTTCGAGGCATTGCGTATTGAGTGGTGGGATATGTGGTGGGGAATACGTGTAAATAATACGTGTAAATTATAATTTATTTGCCGAAGTTGCGATCGAACGCGAATCGTCGCGTTTAGTCATACGCTTGTGCCTCTGCGCCCTTACTGGTAATGCTCTATTATTAAGTCACAAGGGTGTGACTGTAAACGAGACAGGCTGTGGATTCAATTCCCACTCGAGGAAATCATATAATTAATTTAAAAAAATGAAATGAAGAAAATAAGGAACGGAGTGTCTTAGCACTAGGCTCTATCTGACTACATGCGAGATACAGCGTACCTTAATAGGCGCTGCATTGCATTTACAAACACCTTTTTCACATTGTTTCTAAAGAAAAAAGGCACTTACTTATGTGTTAAAATTGTAAATTAATAGGAAATCATCTAATATAAGAATATTTAAATAAATTTAAGGTCAATTTTTAGAAAAAAAAACCCACAAATTCATTTTCAATTATATGTATGGTTCTTTTTTTTATAATTTTGCCTTCAACTTGACCATATCGGATGTTGGGTGACGACCCCAATTCCTTCGAAATAAATGTTTATAAATAAATATAAATTACTTAAACAAATGTCCTTCCATATTAAAAAGATGATTGATGATTTGATATCATCGTATAAAGAATACCAACGAGACCATTTCAATTATAACTGTTGATAATTGTGTGCGCTATCTCGTCGCCATTAATAGTCTCTGTGTGTGTGTGTGCGTGTGTGTGTGTGTGTGTGCGTGTGTGTCACAGCGATTGGTTTGACCTAGGTGTTAGGACATGTTGTAATATTTGTAAATATCTAGCTAAATGATATAAACAAACATTAACATTTATTTTTAAACTATCTATTGAGGCCAATCGTGGCGCAGGGGCACAGAGAGTGACTTTAAACGCTACTTGTTGTGGGTTCGATCCACATTCGAGGGAATGAAATATTTATTTACATCTATATTTTATTTCATTTCTTCTCTCTGGTGTCGAGGCAAAGCGCGATGTTGATTTTCGCCACTCAACACGCAATTCCTACAGAATTCGGAAAGTGGTGAACGAAGTGTCTTAACACTAGGTCCCTCTGCCTACATTGTTGTGTGCGGGAAACAGCGTGAACCTGTATCCCTAGCGAGGTGGGCAGAGAGATCGGAGCGCCAAACGCTACTGTCTCTACATACTTCTTTCGCCTTGTCCACTTTCATCAATCTCTTTATACATGCCCTCTGAGGGTCCTCACGCTTTTTACGTGACCGTCCTTCCTCGAGTATCTTTGATACTGTGTTTTCGAAGGTCAACCGAGATGTGGTGCTTATAATATTATTTTTTTCTTTTTAATAGGTACTGGTAAACCTAAATCTATATATTAGTATAATAAAGCCTTGTGCCTCTGCGCCCTTATACCGGCGCCTGCCTTATACCGGTAACCAGTAAGGGCGCAGAGGCACAAGCGTATGACTAAACGCGACGATTCGCGTTCGATCGCAACTTCGGCAAATAAATTATAATTTACACGTATTATTTACACGTATTCCCCACCACATATCCCACCACTCAATACGCAATGCCTCGAAAATTTGAGGGAAGGTTGACACAGGAATATTCTAACACTAAGTTCCCTTTGCCTTTTCTGCTCTATGCGAGATACAGCGTGAAGCTTAAGAAAAATAAAGCTATTATTAGAATTACATTCATATTACATATAATACGCAAAAGTAAATGACTATGATATTCTATAGAGAAACAGATCTATATATACATATGCACTTTCAATCGTAATTAGTGCCGTGCGCTATCTTGGTCACATCGAGTGATTCAAGTGCCGCTTTGTGTGGTTTGACCTAGGACTTACCAAGGCTGCATGAAGCTATGAGAGATGAAGATATATTAGGGGCAGAAGAGTGCGATTATAAACTCGACAGGTTGTGGGTTCGAACCCACAACCTGTCGAGTCCCCACTTGAAGAAACGAAATATTTAATATTTAGATTTCCTTGCTCTACAACTCAACACGCAATGCCTCTAGAAGTCAGCGGCAAAAGGGGAACGGAAATGTCTTAACACTAGGTTCCCAGGTTCCCTCTGCCTACCCTACTAAGTGCGGGATACAGCGTGAAGCAAAAACAAAATATTTAGTATATAAGTAGCACAGAACTCAACAAGCCCTTGTAAACTCCTGACCCTTATTATAAGCAAACCAATATCATATTACAGTTTGCTAGACATTGATATAATCCAGAGGTGAGATCAAAACAATAGATATTTGATTTCGATCATAATTTTCAATAACTATTTTTATCATAACCGAAAAGTTACAAATATCTTAAATGTAACTTATTTTTAACTTTAACTTAACATTACTTAACCTTATTACTTCGGCAAAACGAAAATAAATTAAACTTTATTAAATAAAAAGCAGCCACAGACGTCACACTCCACACGTGTGAAATTAGGAAATTAGGTAATTCTATTTCTCAGTCGAGGATATCAAAATATCATTTGGAAAATATTTTAATTTCCCTTGTTTTGATAAAAATATGTTAAATATCACAATATTTTTATTTCTAATAATAATAATAATACAAAAGGTGGAAAGAGACTGTAAAACGTGACATGTAAAAAAATCGATGGTTCGTCTTGCCCAGAATATTGTTTTTTTATTCGTGTCTCGCTTGAGGCCAGTCGTGGCGCAGCGGCACGAGTTGAGAGACTATAAAACCGACTGGTTGTGGGTTCGATCCCCACTCGAGGAGATGAAATATTTACTTAAATTTATATTTCCATTTTCTTCGCTCTGGTGTCGAGGTTAAGCGCGGCGTCGAGCTCTGCCACTCAACACGCAATGCCTCCAGAATTCGGCAGTAAGTGGGGAACGGAGTATCTTAACATTAGGTTCCCTCTGCCTACCCTGCAGTGTGCGGGATACAGCGTGAAGCTGATTTATTTTATTTTTATATGTATAAGAGACGAATAAAAATACAATATAACGCGGCTAACCTTAATTTATTCAGAAAATTTCTTAAAACGTACCTTAATCTTTTATTGTGTTTTTTTTCTGAAAACCATAGTTTTTAATAAAATACAGCCACTTCTAGCTATATCTCACATAAACAATGGCTTATTACCGCCCGAGGTTCACTTTCGAGGGTCGTGGGCGTGGGATCTTATAGTAAATAGAATAATACGATCATTGTTCGTGAAAATATTCGATTATAAGGTGTTTTTTAAATCTGCTTTTCTTATTAATAACCAATAGGCGACTGGTCCAGCGTGATTTCTTAATTAAGCGTGTATTGTTTGGTTTATGAGGTTTTCTCTGGTTAAATAAGCTTAGGCTGGTAGTAAAAAAAAGATTTTATCAATTTTAATTTTCATCATTATTTAGAAAAAGATATGAAGTATTTAATCCTAAAATAGGCAAATGGGGCTGTAGTGGCGCTGTGGCACAAGTGTAAAGTGAGACAGTAAGGCAGTTCTGGGTGCGATCCCCATTCGGTGGAATTAATTATTTTTTATTTGGTAACAAGCCAAAGCGCGGATGAATTCCGCCACTTAACACGCAATACCTCAAATGTTCGGAAAAAATTGGGATTGGAGTGTCTCACCTCTCTCTCTACGCCTACCCTGCTTAATTTGGGAATATAGGGTAAACCTGAATAAAGTAGACTACTACCTCCATATTGGCAGACATGAGCACTGAACATTTAACATGGAATCCATTGCCTCAAACGAAAAAATAAAATAAAATAAAAGAAATTTATTGAATAGCTAACCAGATCGAAGAATCATGTTAAATATAGATAAATGCAAAAATATTGATCTTACGTCAATTTTATCTTCTATCAGCCATATACCAATTGCAAAACCATGACTTAAATTAAAAAAAAATAGTCTTGAATCTAAAAACCTATTATCGTTGCAATACGAACTGAACCCACGACCTCCATTATACTAATATCATTTTCATCATCATTAAATCAACAAAATTTCACAATTTTATATGCCAAGTTAATTGTATGCAAATTAAGAGTTTATTTATGTTAAATAAAATTTCGAAAACAGCATTTAGCATATTCATTATATTAATTTTTATTTGAAAACCCATAAATTTGTTGTTTCAAATGATAAATATAAAATTTTGTTGAATAATAATAATAATATAATAATACAACACAAAGAAGATATGTTACATCAATGTTTTCTTATTTTTTTTTATATTTTTTAAGAAAGCCTTAGCTTCGTCACGAATACTCCATCTTATTGTTTTAAACAAATATAATTTGTTTCCAAGATGGAAGCAAATTTGGTAAACTTTTATACTTAATACATTACTTATATGTTTCTATTACTTATATAGTTTCTTCCTTTGATCAGGTTAAGAAAAACGCACCGTTTTGTTTTAATATAAAGTGTAATTCCATAAAAAATAAAAAATTATTCACTTATATTCTATTGAGGCCGTTGTGACGCAAGTGGACAAGGGTGTAACTGTAACGCGGCGTTTTTGGGTTCGTTTCCCACTCGAGGGAGTGAATTATTATTTATTTAATATTTTAATTTCCACGCTCTGGCACCATGGCAGATGCCTGGCGCAATGCTTACAGAACTTGGCGGAAAGTTGGGAACGGAGTGCCTTATCACTTCCCTAGGTTCCCTCTGCCCACCCTGCTGTGTGCGGGGATACAGAGTGAAGCGGATTTTAATTTTAAGTGTCATACACTTCGTTCTTACAAGTTTTTTAAAACAAAATTCGAGAAATTATATTTTCATTTCTTCGCTCTGACGTCGAGGCAAAGCGCGGCGTTGAGTTCCGCCTCTCAACACGCAATACCCCAGACTTCGGCGGAAAGTGCCTTAACACAAAGTTCACTGCGTGAAGCTGATTTAATTTTTTATTTAGTTTACCTATCTTTGTAAAAGCTGAATTTGACCTTAGACCTATTTATAAATAGGTACTCAAGAACTATAAACCAATGTTTATATCACGTAGGGTTTCTGCACATCTCCATCATTACGAGTTCTGAGAAGGATGGCTATAACTTTGTTCATTTTATGATCAGAAGAAAGCTCTGCATTATAATTATGAAGCTTTTACTTTACTCTGAGATAATTATAGTTTGTCTTTACAAAGAAATTGCAATCTAAATGTTGATCACATGTTTAGATTGTTTTAACTACTTTCTTGTATATGTCGAAGATATATTTATAGATATAAGTATATAAACCGATAAATATATATGAGTAAATAGCTTAGAAATTTCTGTCGTGGCGCAGGGGAACAAGGGGCGTGACAGTTGTGGGTTCGATCGCCACTCAGGGGAATTTATTATTATATACTAATATTTTGATTTCTTCGCCCTGGCACCAAAGCAAATTGTCGGCGTTGAGTTTTTGCCACAGAACACACAATGCCTAGAAAAATTTGGCGGAAAGTGGAGGACGGAGTGTCTAATCACTAGATTGACTGCCTACCCTGCTGTGTGCAGCGTGAAGCTGTAAAATAATGTGATGAAGTTTTAAATAATCAACTTATAAGTATTTTTCCACAAACAACGAAAAATAATATCATTTATAAAAAAAAATGTGTTTTAGTTAATAACTATTATAAACGAGGTAGTTTAGTTCGTCAGTAAATAAGTCGGTTCCGTTCAAATCACTTAGCATTCTGGTAGGACGAGATTTAAAAATAAACAAGGAATGTATAATGTCGATAATGTAAGTAGGTTATGCGAGTGATACCTGTGTCTATCTAGTCGTTATATAGATATTATATATGGTTTTTCTATTTATAAAGTTCTAAGAACTAACAAATATGTTTTTAATTAGTTTTTTTTTTCTTTTTTTACA
Organism: Heliconius himera; assembly: GCA_021202915.1. NCBI lineage: Eukaryota > Metazoa > Arthropoda > Insecta > Lepidoptera > Nymphalidae > Heliconius > Heliconius himera. The sequence continues at coordinate 252,155 of JAJHJA010001005.1, forward strand.
TTTCTCAAGTGATTAGACTGTATAGGGTCCATTTCGTATAAGTTTCGCTTCTTCATTTAGGATTATTCAGTATCGTAAGTCAGATTTCAAAGCTATAATTCAAGTAAAAACACAAAAAATGCTTATTTCCCAAAGACTTTATTGTTGTAATGTTCTGTCGGTCACAAAGTAAAAATTACGTTACAGTACGGTCAACAAATCGTGGGCCGCCCTGGGCTTAGCTTTACACGGCTGCGCAGATTTGATTGTACGATTTTCTAACTTTTTTAATATTTTCTTTCCGAGGTGAACAATACGTAAAAGTTTAGAAAACCTAACTTCAGGACGGCCACGACTTGTTGACCGTACTATAGGCACATGTGTAATATTCGTTACAAGGTACTCCGACCAATATTACTCATTATCAACAACGTATAGTTTAAATAAATATAATAAAATCTAATAATTTTATATGTAAATCTAAAATAATAAGGAAAAAGTAAGGAAGTTACGATACGCGACGCCATGCCGTTAATAGATATTAAATTATTTATATTATTACAAAATAGTTTAATAAATTTAGCTATTATTATGAAAGTAAATATTTAAATTGAATATATTTTACGCTAATAATAGAATTACAAAATAATATTATAAATATTTATATCAATGACTCAATGTTCATTTTGCAATGTCTTAAATTGAAATAGGCAAACCACGAATAATATTCTGGTCTTTTTTTATTTACTTAAATTTAAGGTCAGTACGTATAATAATATCGTGAACGGTTTTAAAACGGTTAATACTTAATTCTTATTCCAATTTGGTTTTAAAATTTTAAATTAATTGATATTAGTGAAGGACATCTTTTGTATCGAATTAGGCTTTATTTTAATGAAATCGAATTCGATAACAAAATAATTTTAAAATAAGTATTTTTATATTTTAAAGTGTCCACTTCCTCTTATAAGTGTATTAAAAAAACCTCATCGGGCCATTGCAGTGCAGTGGAACAGTAAATACGAAAAATTTTAGGTTCGATTCGATGAAATGAATATTTTTTCCTTCTCCGCTCTGGTAAGAAATATAAATTATTAGTGTTTCGACAGGAAATGGAAAAAGAAGTGTCATAACATTAAGTTATAATATGTTAATATTTGAAATCGTTGCCAATTTTATATTGTTTTAAAAAGGTTTATTTTAATATAATAATTTTAAACACTCGAAGATATTTTATAGACTATGTAACTTAAAATATTTTAATTTTTCGTCATGGACTGTACTAAAGCTTTTAAACTTTATTTTTAATTTCTTATAGCACGAGAGTATTCTGGGGTGGGCACCGGCCCGTTGTGCTCTCTCCCATTATAATCTATTATACTTTTATAATAGTTACAATTACAAAGTGAAGACGCTTAGGTACAAATGTTAAACATAAATACATTAAGAGTACTTGGCCTATTAAATCATTTGCATATTAATCTATTCTAACTCGATTTGTCCAATCGATTCTCCTTTCCGCTTGTACAGTATATACATTTTCTTCTTAAGGCTATATTTAGAATATTCATCAATAAATAGCACATATGTATATCCGGATTTAATTATTTGTATTCTTGTGGCTTAGTGGCACAAGTTGCGCTACGGTTGCAGGGTTCGATTCCCACTTGGGTTATGAAAAATATAATAATTTCATTTTACACTTTGATGACGAGAGAACGCGTAGAGTTCTGCCAATACCGCTAGAATTCGGCCGAAACTGGGTTATGGAAGTGTCTTTATGAGAACAGAGTGTCTTAAAATTAGGTTCCCAGGTCCCCACTGCCTATCTTACTATGTGCGGGATTCAGCGTGAAGCGAAACAAGTATTTGGTTTTATATTTTATTATTTTTAGTTTAAGTTTATTATGACGTAATTGAGATCGCTCACAGGTCACGCGCGGGTGACCACCCCGAGAGTATATCGAGGAACTTGTCGAAAGAGTAACTACAAAGTAAGCGTTGATTACAAAGTTCTAATTTGTAAGTTATAATTTTATTTAACAAATAATATATTTTATTTTTAGGGTTCCCGTTCCTCAAAAGGTAAAAACCCAACCCAACGACTGCATTAATCGATAATTCGATCTATTTAGTATATATTTTAACAATAAATAACTTTGTTTTACTTTCAAGATATATTCCGTATATATCAAGTTAGGCAGAGGGAACCTGGGAACCTAGTGTTAAAACACTCCATTTCCATTAAGACACCTCCGTTCCCCGTTCCGTTTCTGCTGAATTCTGGAGGCATTGCATTTTGAGTGGCGGAACTTAACTCTGATTCATGAAGTAAACAAAAACACAATAATATTATTTTCATGGCAATAAATATTCGGTAGGGAAAACTTAGTGTTTTTACACTCCAATTTCCACAGAATAAAAATGTATAATAACCAGCATCTAAAGGAAACAACGGCGTATCTGCACCCCACAAATAGCACGAGGTGAAACACCTGACCTGACTCATCCACTCGGAGCCTTTGTAAACAATCTGATTGACGCACCCTCCTTGCATTCTGTACTCAATTCTTATAGAGAAAACATTGCAAATTATTATACAAGCTTATTAAAATATAGATACTTATTTAGAAAACGTATAAAAATCTCGCTTCCCGTTAAAATATTTATACGTTTTCTAAATAAGCATTTTTCTTTCCTAAGTGTGGAATAACACTTTAAAAAATATGAAAAATGAAATATAGATATTTGTTTTACGTACAACAATGTGTTTTTAGTTCTGCCTCCTGAGTAAATAGTAAATATGTATCTATTGTTGATTATAGAAAAATATTGGGATACATAATAATAATAATAATTATTATTATATTAATATTATCGCGCATATATATAATTGGATAAAAAGGTAGCGTTATGTACGTAACATAACGCTACCTTAATTTATCCAATTAGGCCAAGAAACGTGAATGCTATAAATTCGAACATACAAACATAAAACAATGATCACAATGGCGTCGCGATGCATATTAATAGAACATTTAAACATAATATATTAAACTATTTCAATAATATATACGCGCTGGCAATAGAAATAAATCCCTGGAGTTTCAACTTCTCTAGGATATATTGACCTGATAGCTTTACATAACTAGTCTAAATACGATAATGTAATACAAAATGATGGATTGAATGTGTTTCGATTGATTTAAGTTATTTTTTTTTAATAGTTTATTACTTAAAAAGAAAATATCTAAAATATTTTTTTCTAAAAGTTTCCTAAAAAATATTACTGTTTCTTTTTTTTGTAATTTACAGTCAAGACGACACCTTAGTCATCATTTTCACCACCTACTCAATGCCTAACTTATTACAAAAGAGACCTCTTTATTATAATCTAAGTAAATTTAAAGTATCGATGCAATAACTAAACAGTATCTGTTTTAAACGCGATAGTTATAAGTTCAATCCTCATTCGGGGAATGAATCGTTGAGA